>PVKY010006466.1:0-15949 GCA_004027775.1 Bradypus variegatus
AGAAATTAGAGTACAGGTTACCAGGGGCAGGAGTGGGCATGAAGAATGGGGAGTCTGTGCTCAACTGGAACAGTTTCTGTTGGGGTGATGGAACAGTTTTGGTAATTGATGGTGGTGATGGTAGCACAACATTGTGAATGGAATTAACACCACTGAATTGCATACTTGAATGTGGTTAAAATGGGAAATTTTAGGTTATATACATGTTACCAGGATACAAATTTTATAAAACCCATAGAACTATACAACACAGAGTGAACCCTAATTATAGTAAAATTGTTTCATTAAGTTGAACAAAGTTACCACACTAACACAAAATGTTAGCCATAGGGAAGGGAGGTGTATATACATGAACTCTGTACTTTCTGTGTCATTTTTCTGTAAACCTCAACTGCTCTAATAAAAAAAAATTAAGTTATATTCACATAAGGCAGATTAAAAGAGTACATGTATATTAATCTTTTGACACAAGAATCCCACTCTTAGATATTTATCCAATGATACCAACAAAATTTTATAAGATGTTTACATCAGGCTATTCAATCTAATGATAGTTGTTAGAGATAAAAATCTGTTAATTACTCAAATAATCTATAATAAAGAACTTCACAGAACGGAATACTATGCAAGTGTAAATAAGAATAAATGTATCTCTATATTTTACTATGAAGTAGTGTCCAATATATAGTGTTACATTTAAAAAAAAAAAGGAAAAAAGTATGTGTACCATATTACCATTTGTCTTACTTACAGAAGGTAAACTATAAATATATACATATATTTGTCTATATCAACAAAAAAAGAAAGGACAAGACATAAGTATATTTAAAATGGTTACCTACTGGGGAAGAGAGGGAATAAGGCAGAGGAAAGAGAGGGAGAAGCTTCTTTGACTACACTTTGTCAATATGACTTTGAACCATATAAATATTTTACAGAATTAAAAAAAATAAACTAAGTTTAAAAATCCCTAATAAAAAATAACATAAAACAAATTGAACCTGTGTCCATTGGTAGCATAACCAACCAAAGAAAGAACTATTCGAAGTGACTTTAAAGCAATCATTGGAATGAATATCCCTGTATACACCTAATGGACATAAAGACCAGCAGCACATACACACATACACCTACACACACACCTACACACACACACACACACACACACCTTAAACGATTTTCACTTCAGTACCCATATTGTTGACGGTAGTGTTTGTACTATTACTTAAATACTATTATGTGTGTTTTGAGTTAAAGCAAATAAAAAATCATGTTGGGAAAAAATCAGTAAAGGATATTATTGGGACAACTGACAAGGTTTGACTATACTTTGGATTAGACAATAGTAATCTGTGATCACTGAACTGTGGTTATGAAAGAGAATGTCCTTGTTCTCAGGAAATGCACATTGTGGTATTTATGGATAAATGGGGCCTATCTGCAACTTAATCTCAAATATTTCAGAAAAAAAAATATCACATACAGACACAAATTTGGAGAAAGAGAAGGAAAACTAAAGCAAAAGAGCAAAATGTAAATAACTGGTGAATTTGGGTAGAGGGTATATAGATCTTTGTACATCAACTTTTACTTAAGTTTGAAATCATATAAAAAAGTTACTAGTCACTCACACATCATCTACTATGTGTTGAAAAACATTAATTACCAATTCTTACTTGGGTGTGGCAAAGATAGAAAGCTTAGAGCCTGATTTAAATAGTAATATACACAGAGAGGAAACATGAGAGGTTGAGCTGGCTGGAAGCAGCCTGTAAGAGGAGGGAGATCAAGTTTTGATCTTTTGAACACTCAAGAGTATCAGTTTTCTCAGGAATATGCAGGCAGAGATATCCATTAAGATTAAGCAGCTGGAGATATAAATCAACAATTCAGGATAGGCCTAGAATAGAAATGGGAATTGGTCAGTTGTCAGAACAGCATTGCTGCTGAAGACATGTGGAATGTCACTGCTGACAAAGATATACACAGTGTGAGATGGCCAGGACAGAATCCTAGGAACAGTCAAGGAGGTAAGGAAAAGTTTCAGGAGTAGTACCCACGGTTCTGCTTAGTTTTGAATTTCGAAGTGCTTTTCCTGAAAACCATGCAAAAAAGCAAGAATAATGGGATAAAACCAAAAAGCCAATTCATATTCTATACATCCTTAATGGAACTAGTAGAGAGAAAACATGTTAACTCTCAACTATGGGTGTGGCCCCAAACACACAAAATAGCAGAACTGGTGCAAGAACCACAATAGTATGGTATCCTAAGAAAGATAAGATAAGGTGAGAAGTAACAGATCTCAGAAATAACCAGCAAAATATTTACTCTCAGAATAAAGGAGTCACTCCGAGTGAGATCTGTTGTAACCAAGTCTAATAATGAACAACAAAACTAGTGTCAGAAAAAAATTCCAGCTCAAGCTAAAAACTGCTAAAGGCCAACTCAGCAAGAGGCCTGAACAGGACGTTGCAAAGGTCTCAGGAAGAACTGGGAACGCTGAGGGAGGAGTCTAAGGACTTGAAGAGTTCAGAAATCTCTAACAAAATATTTCCTTTCAGAATGAGAGGGTTTAATTCTAATGATGAAGATTGGGATTGGATTAAAGAGAAAAGGACTCCAGGGAGAAGCATAAACTAGTGAGCTTGAAAAGTACTTGGAAGTATAGTGTCCAAATGTAGCCGATTTACTAACTCCTAAAAGTGAATGTATCATCCTAGAAGAAAAGTACAGTGAAGAATTATGGCAAACACAGGGATGCCGGTAGAAGTCTGCCTCAACCCGATTAGGGTCAGAGGGCCAAAGATGGAGCAGTTATACAGAGAGCAGTGACCATCATACAAAGTAAAATTCAAGTCCACAAACATTAAACAAGACAAAGAAGAGCACTTAATGCTAAAGGAAATAATTCAAAATGAAGATGTAACAGCTATGAATTTATGAACTTAACAACACAATTGCAGCTTTCTTAAAGCAGAAACCAAAACAAATGTAGAAAAACTGAGACACACTAATAAAACAAGACTTAACATACTTCTCTCAATTTAAGACACACAAAGTAATAAATAAAAAAGGGGCAACACAAGATCTAAACAGTAAAAAAATCAATAAAGTAGATCTATACCTTGAATATAGAACATTTATGAAAAGTAACCATATTTTAGCACATCAATAAATTCTAAAAAGGAGGAATAATGCAAACAATATTTCTTGACCATAATGGAATATAATAAAAAGAAAAAATTAACATGCCTTTCCTTGTGAAAGTAAAAAGCTCTATTAACTCACAGAACAAAGGGGAAACACAAATCCAAACTGCAGAATTTCTAAGAAACACTAATAATGAAAACATTAGCAGACTCCAACATTCAAAGAACATACCATAATCAAGTGATGTTTATTCCAGAAATAGAAAATCATTAAATATTAGGAAATCTACCAATAAAATACATTTTAATAGTAAACACCATATTATCATATTTATAAATGTGATCAATAAACTTCATAAAACAAACTATCTCTGACCACACACCATCATATCTAATGCAAAAACACTGAAGGCATTTCTATTAAATTATGAATAAAGACAAATGCCTTAATTATTATTTAATATAATTATAAATAGGAACTAAATTAAGCAGGGAATAAAATTAATGTATAGAATCTTAACAATCAGTAAATGTCATATATATCAACAACTACCATCATCAGTCAGAAGATATAATGGGAACAATGACTCAATTTGCAATAGCAACATAAAAGATAAAGTACCTAGAAATAAACTTTATAAAAAATATTTAAAACCTATACGAAGAAAAATTTTAAACAGGCTAGGACCAAAAAAGAAATTGAAACAAATACATATCATGTACTTGGTTGGGCAGGAATATTTAGCATCATAAGTATGTCCCTTCTCCCTATGTTATTTTATAAAACGAATGCAATTCCAATTTAAAATCCCAACTTTTTTTCTGGAAGCAGAAAAGCTGATTCTGAAGTTTACATTTAAAAACAAAAACCAAATAAACAACCACAAGCAAGAATAGCCAGAAAAACTCTGATGAGCAATAAGGAGAGAAGCTTCGCCAGATATTATAAAATAATTATAAAGCTACAATAAAAAGATAAATATTGGTACATGACTACACACTAGAATATGGATAAGAATGTAAAGTTCAGAAATAGACTCAAATACATCCAAGAATTTAGTATATGATAAAAGTGGCATCTAAGAACTGGGCAACCAATTGGAAAAAGATAAAGCTAGATGCATACTTGATAGCATACACCAGGATAAACTAAATGAATTAAATATATAAATATGAAAATGAAATCCTATGGAAACTATAATCTTGTAAGAATTTGAAAACATGGATGAAACAAGAGTGGAGAAGGGCTTTCTGACAATGAAGTCATAAATGAAAAGACTGACAAATCTGTAATTATAAAAATAAAAACCTGATTCTACATGGGTAAAAGAAAAAATAATCAATGCAGACAGTGTCAAAAAACAAATCAAAAACTTAGGAAAAAAAAAATTTCAACTTGCTTCACAGAAGACTAGTCTTAGACCCCAGAAGGAAAAAATATCCCATAAAAAAAATGGAGAAAGGCTATGAACAGAAATTTCCCTGATAAACATGAAGAGACTCACCCTCACTCATAATAAGGGATGTAAATTAAGCCTACACTGAGATTCCAATTATCCCTTTGGCAAAAAATCAAATATTCAACACTACACTGATGGTGAGGTTCTGAAGGATAAGGTGGTCTTGTACATTGCTGGTGGGAGTAAGTGCAAATACTCACCCACTGGGCAATTCCACGTGTAGGAATCTACTTTAGAGATACTCCTGACACAGATAAAAAAGTATTCATTACTGAAGTGTTAGTAAAAGTAAAAACTGGAAATAACCCAAATGTCCAAAAACAGAGGATTGACTGAATCAACTGTGGTACCGCCACAGAATGGCACATTATTTATATGGGTGTTAAAAAAAAAAAAGAGAGAGAGAATGGTTATGAAGGGAGATCTCCAGGACATACTGGTAAGAAAAGAAAGTGCGATAGAAAGAGCTGCCTGTGGTATGCTACCTTTCACATATGAAGGATGAGAGACAGAATGATAAATATACACTATTGGACAAACAAACCAAAAACCCACTTGAAGAATAAGCAAACAAAACAAACCAAAAAATTTCAAGAAACTAAACTCACATTGGGCAAAGAAGAATGCAGTGCGGGGGGAGATTAAGAATAGGATAATGTCTCTGTGAGATGTACTTTTAACTTCTAAATCACAAAATGTATTATTTTTAATCAAATTAATTAAAAAACAACAGCTGCTTAGCTTGAAAACTGATGAAACAAAATGAAATGAATGAAACAAAGCTTAACTTGAAACAAATGAACCCAATTATGCATTAACTTGAAAATAAAATTCTTCTGAGAAAGGATTTATTTCAAATGACTTTAGAACACTGAACTTTGACTACATATCTTTAGTGGGATACATTCTAAGGACAAAAATAGCTATAGAGAAATTTTAACATGACTCAATATTTTTATGGTTACTATTATTGTTATTTTGAAATATTTTCTTTAATTACAAAATAAAACAAAGCAAGTAAGTACTTATGTTAATTTGTTTCAAGATTTTTAGCATAAAATATATTTAAGATCTAAGAAATTATGCAAAAATACTATACCAATTAAATCAAATTGGAAATATCAACATGAACTCATGAAATGGCCTCAAAATAATGTTACCTCTGGAGCAATGAGGACACCTAGCACCCAGATCTTGGACTGTAATGCATTCTCCAAGAAAAGGAACCATTTATCTTTGGAGAAATAGCCCTTTTCTCCTTGGAGCTACAGCCAATTCCAGGTCTGGGACAAGATGAAAGGGTGAGTCAGGAATGCAAGGAAACTTTCAAAGATAAATGGTTTCAAGTAACAATGAGAGAGGGATAAGCTTGAAGAAGTAACCACTAGCTAAAACTGGGATAATACGAGCATCAGAAAGAAAACTAGTTGTGGTTGATTACAACACCCTAAATCCATACAACTTTAAAAATGATGCTTACAAAAGAAAAACAGGAAAAACTTGACACAATTCAAGGTAACCATCCAGTATTATTTATAAAGAATGAAAAATTCTAGAAAGTCATCACTTTGCTAGTGCTGAAGAAACAAGGATTATCTGTCAGTAATGAAATCATTTGTTAAATGATTGACAGGGAATAGATAGTTGTATAGTACCAAAGTAAAAGCATGCAGATTACATTTTGGTTATAAAGAAAAAAAATATGTTCATTAATGGTGGACCAGCCATATTGTATGATTCCCCTGATATGATGCATCTGAAGTATTTAAGATCACTTACTCTGGCCAAAAATAAGTCACAGTTGGAATTTTTAAAATAGACATACATATATCATCAGAGGTCTGAATTAGAACCATGTGAGAGTAACCATCATGGAAATCAAGAAACAAATCTCATGAAGGAGGTATTGAGTTTCTAAAGATGACTATATAATTGGAACAGAGATCTAACTTCCTAATCCCAGTTAAAAGAGAAAATGTCCAAATGAAATTTTAAATATATATATGGAAAGGAAAAAGCATCTACGTATATCACTCTTTCAGAAATTTCTACCAGCAACAATACAAATTACTACTACTTCTGAGGAAGTATCAATCTGCAGAAATAACAACAGTACTAATCAACATTTACACAACAAGCACTCTTCTTAGAACTTTACAGGTGTTAACTCCTTGATCTGCACAACCACCTTAGGAGTCAAATACTATTATTATCTCCACATTCATAGACAAGAAATTGAGGCACATGGTTTAAGTACTTGCCTAGGTCATTAAGGTAAAAAGTGGTAGAGGAAGAGGTTAACATAGACAGTCTGGTCTGGCTCTATGTCCCGTGTCATCTTCAAAAAAATATTTTTCTTTTTGGAATATACATTAAATTCATATGGTTAATAATTATAATAAAAGATATTCACCTTTGCTCTATCTATTCCAGTTCACCCATCCCCAACAGAGGTTGCCATTTTTGTTAATAATTTTCCTGTGTATCTTTTGAGTTTTTTAATGACAATACAAACAAATAAGAATATATAGTTATCCCTTCCACATCCGCGGTTTCCATATATCGCAGGTGGGCAATATAAGAAATCAAATGGGAATTTGGGGGGAGTTTTGTGGAAGGTGCAGGCAAAGGCCAGCAGACAACACACAAAGGTTAGAAATGTAGAGAGAGCTTCAAAAGTTTAGTAAAAAAAAAAAAAAAAAAAAAAGGTTGGGGTTTCACCCACACAATGTAAAAGCAACAGGAGAGGCAGCTAGGGAGTTTCCTGAAACCCTGAAAAAAAAAAACTTTTTTAATTCAGATTTTCCAGATCGCTGGGGTGCTGTGACCCTAATCCCCGCAATGTGGAAGGGATAACTGTGTATTTCCCAGCTTTCTTTCATTTCCCCAAATGAAGCATACTCTACAGACTATTCTGCAATTGCTTTTTTCACTTAACGTTTTTGGAGTTTATTATAGTGTTAGGATCTTCCTCCTTTATACAGTTGCATATTATTCTGTTGCATGTATGTATCAAATTTGATAGGGCCAATCTCCTACTGAGGGGCATACATTGTTTCTAATCTTTTCCTATGCTAAAGGTTGCTGGCTAGAGCAACTTTGTACCTGTATCACTTCATGTATATGCAAGCACATCTGCAGGATAAATTCCCAGATGTGAGATGGCCGAGTCAAAAAGAAAGTATATTTGTAGTTATTACAGATATTGCCAAATTGCCCTTCATAGGCTTTGTTTGTGCTAATACCATTACTATTTTGAGTCTTCACATTTTAAAATGTTAAGGCTGGATTCTCTTTTCCCCACATTCCAACTGCTTTTCTTTTTCAGGATTCTAGCTTGTTCATTTTTCCACACGAATTACAAAATCAGCTTGTCTAATTCCAAAGAAAAAAAATCCAGATATTTTTATTGGGATCATATTCAATTAATAAATTTTACTTGTTTAATGGTTTAATGGTATTTCTTTCGGGTGTCTTTCTATTAAAAAACTAGGTTTATCCATTTGTCCTTGTCTTATGTCCCTTAGTAGTCTTTTATTTTAAAGTTCTTCCCTGACAGTTTTGCACATTTCTTAAGTTTATTCCCCAATATTTTATCTTTTATGTTGCTATCGTAAATAACGGTTTTCTTCCATTACTTTCTCTAACTAGCTGATGTTTGTATTGTTGAAGGTTATTGATCTCTACATATTAATTTGGTACTTCACTTTATTATTTAAAATTATGTGAAGGACTACTGTGGGTGAATTCCTTATTAAAAGCAATTTTTCAGACAGAAGAAACTTTCTTAAATTACTTCATAAAATTCATGGGCCCCAGGGACACCTCGAACTCAATTAGGAGTTAGGACATCTAGAATCCAGTCCAGACTCAAGGATAAACATAGCAACGATTAAGTTTTCTTCAAAAAATGAGGGAGGATAACTGTGCCTGACCTAGTACCACAAACCCTAATTCCGGGCTTTCCGTGCTATTACCGCTTCTCAACGTGTGAAGTCGTTTTAGTTCAGTACTTCGCCTAGGAGTCTATTCAAGTACCTCCAAAGTACGGGGATTTGTGACAATCTGAAGCAAGAAACCCGTTAAAAAGCTTCCTTTGAACTATTCTTCTTTGTTTAAAAAGTAAAAGAAACCACGGTGTTTTGCATTCTGCCCCAACAAAAAGAAATGCGCTTTTATATAAACATCAGTTGTTACGTTATTTACCACTTAGCTTTTCTTTTCCTTTCAAACCTTCAAGAAAATTAGATGCTCCGTTATACGTATCAGCACTTTCGATAAGTGAGGCTCCATTATTACCTCAATCCTGGCCTCCCACACTGCCCTCTCACGCGCAGCCACAACCGTCCTGCACCCACTTTTCGCACTCAACAACCCCAAACATACGGTAAACTTGCGGTCAAACTCAGGGTCACACACGCTCGGACGCTTCACAGCGGGCCCCCCACCCGCGTCCAACACACAGGCCAGAGGCCCTCAAACCCACCTCCCACCCCCTTGCTGCGCCCCTCCAGATCGGGAATCCTCCCCTCCAGCCTCCCCGGCCCAACCAGCCCAAGACCCCCAGGTCCCACCTCCTACTTTCGCGCCACGTGGACCCAGGGTAAGGACTGACCCGCGGACAAAGACCAAAATGTCCACTCCGAGCGCTGCGCCTGCGCACTTCAAGGGCGAGGGAGTACTCCCAGAAGTCTCAGCGACGCGGCCAGCGCGGCCACCGTGGCCAGGCCCAGGCTGGTATACCGGCAGCTCCGCTTTCCCGGCCTTGGACTTCATTTCCCATAAGCCCTTGCTGGTCTCCCTGTTTCCCCCACGCGAACTTGGGCTGCTTCCTGGGATTATGGGATCTGTAGGGGTGAGCAGGCCTTCCCTGGAGGAAGATCACCTCAAGCCCGGTAGGAAGTTTAGTGTCCCCTCTTAAGCCTCGCGGGGACGCAGTGTCAAACGGGCCCAGCCCAGACTCAGAGGCGAGAGGACTCCATCTTGTCCGCAGACTAGCTCCGGACTGCGCTTCCCAGAGACTGCAGCGGCACGACGTTACGTGTCTCTTGACGTCTTGGCAAGTTCGTGAGCTTCGCAGGGACCCGGACGCGACCAAGGGGAGGCCGAAGGTGAGGGGTCTGGGAGTCCGGGGCGGGGACAGGGCGTGTCCAGAGCCTCCGGTCTGTGCGCGCAGGCGGGGACGGGCTGTTGTGTTGCGGTTCTGAATATTTGTCTTTGATTGTGGCTGTGTAACTGGGTGAGGGTGTCTGTAAGTGTGCGGTTGTGGCCGCCTGTCTCCGGGGTGTATGTGTGGTTGTGCTTATGTAATCATGTGCGGTACTATGGGCGTGGGGTCCTTTTGATTGTTGGGGTGATATTGCGTTTGTCCATGTTGTGGATTTGTGGCTGCACCCCTTTTCCCTTGGGGCATGAGTGTAGGTGTGAATGTGTGACTGGTCTGGGTGCCTGTGCGAATGCGATCGCATTTTTCCTAGGTGGGTGTATAGTTTTGGTTGTATGACACTCTGGCTGTGGTGCGATTGTAGTTATCCAGTGCCTATGACTGTCTAAGCGACACTGCATGTGTATCCATGTTGTGACTGACATCATAACATCCACGACTGCGTGCTGTGCCTCGTGTGTGTGTGTTGTGCAAACAGTGGGTGTGTGATTGTGACTGTATAAGGCTGTGAGGGTGTCTGTGATTGTGTGGTTGTGTCTTTGTGTGTCCTAGAGTGGGTGTGCGGTTGTGGTTGTTTAACACTGTGACCATGTGTGCAGCACCATGTGCACAGGTGTGAGGTGCTGTGACTCCTGTGCTATGTCCCCTGCGCTATGTCCCCTGCAGAACCATGAAGTTGGGATAGATTCTAGCCCTGCACTGTGGTGACCTCAAGATGGAACACACAGTGTTCTCTGACATCCCTGTGTAAGAGGTGGGGGTGAGGGTGACTCTTCAATAAAGACCTGGTCGCTCATGATTCCTTCTCTTAACCCAGTTGTACCCTTCTCCAAGTTAGGTGCTGAGAGAAGGAAAGAACTGCTTTTCACATCCAAAAGTCAAGTTCAAAGTGCATCACGGTTTCTTTTCCCTTCCCTGAAGGAAATGGACACAGTGTTTTTCAAGACACCATTATCTTTCCTTCTCCTGAAACTTCTTGCCTAACAGAGACTCCCCCAAAGTGATCTGGTCTTCAGTATTTGCCATTGGAGTAATTTCTGATCCCCTGGAAATAGACTGAAAGGCACATAACTTCCCTGCTCCCTGCACACCTAGTATCATTTTTAAAAATGTTTTTTAAACTTTTCATTTTGAATTAATTTCAGACTTACAAATGCAAAAATAGAATTCCCAAGTACTCTTCACTGAGCTTCCATTTATGTTACCATCTTGCATAATCACAGTACAATGATCAATACCAGGAAATTAACACTGATACAATGCCTCTAACTAATCTACAAACCTTAGTCGAATTTCATCATTGTCCCTAATGTCTTTTTTCTGGACCGACCAGGATCCAATCCAGAATTACATGTTGCATTTATTTACTTAAGTCTCCTTAGTGGTGTCTTTTGAAGTCTTTCATGACCATGACACTTTTGAAGAGTACTGGCCATTTATTTTCTAGATTCTACAATGTAGAATGTTCCTCAATTTGGGGTTATCGTATGCTTCCTTGTGATTGAATTCACGTTATTCGGAAATGATGTGCTCTTCTCAGTGCATCATGTTCGGGACCCATGAGGTCAATTTGTCTCATCACTAGTGGTGTTAACTTTAGTCACTTTCACCTGCTAATCTTAGCATCTGTTGATTATTCTTGCCCGAAAAAGTTATTACTATGGTGGTCTGGTTTGCTAAAACTGCCAGAAAGCCAAATACCAGAAAATGGATTGGCTTTTACAATGGGGGTTTATTAGTTCACAAATTTATAGCTCTAAGGCCATGAAAATGTCCTAATTAAAGCATCAACAGGTAGATACCTCTCTGAGGAAAGGCCAGTGACATCCGGGGTTCCTGTGTCATATGGCTGGCTCTGCTGATCCTTCTCTCCTGACTTTAGCTTCTGGTTTCAGTGGCTTTCTCCAAAATGTCTCTGGGCTTCTGTCCTAGCTTCTCCCGGGGGCAAACTCTGTATTACATATCTTAGCTTCTCTCCAAAATGTCTTTCTCAGCTTCTCTGAGCTCTTTCTCTGTGAGTTCTTTTAAGGTAAAGGATCAAGACCCACCCTGAATGGGCAGTGTCACATTTCCATGGAAACAATCTAATCAAAAGGTCCTAACCACAATAGGTCTGCCCCACAAGTTTGGATTAAAAGAACATGGCCTTTTTGGGGGTACGTAACAGATCCAAACCAGCACACATGGTGTTTCCCAAATAGTGATGTTTCTATCGTACCTCCACATTTGTTAATTAGAATTTGACTGTAAAAAAGAGATTTTTTCCTTCTCTCTCATTTATTTATTAAGTTTTGTATATCAGTATAGACTGGATTTTTTGTTTTTATTCAGTGGATTATAATCCATTACTATCATTATTTTGTTGCACAAATTGTCCTAGATTTGGCCACTGGGAGCCCCTTTGAATTGACACCTGTATCCTTTCAACAATGTCCTCTTTATTTTTTTAGTACTTCCTTATTTTCTGGCACCACAAGATGTTCCAGGCTAATACTTTGTCTGCCCCAGTTGTGGAATCAATTATTTTCCCAGGGAGCCCTAGTTCCTTTTATTAGAAAATGATGTTTAGAAACCCAGGTTAGCTGTGCTCATTGCTACTTGGATTTCATTACCTGTAGATCTTCTCAGCTATGAAATGTATGTATCTAGACAGCACTTATCTATATGTATTTGTATATATACATATACAGGTAAACCATGAGTTCATACCGATATCTCCAATTCCCATTCACCACTATAGGGTAAATTCTTCCCTTCTCTATTTCCTTTTTATAACTCTTTTCTCTGACAATGAGAGATTTGGCTCTCATTAACCACAATTTATTTATTTAATTTATTTGCTCAGCCTTGTGACTAGTTTCAAAAGTGCTAGCCCATACCCCCAAACCCCATATAATTCTTTTTCTCTTTAGTCTTACAGTATATATTGAAAATAAGTCTTCCAAAATGACTTTCTTCCCTACCCTCTTCTGTGTGGATATGTTATTCATTTGTAATACAGATAGATTCATTTGTTACTGTTGGTATTTCATTTTGGACTTCTCCCACATCCTGGTTGATGTAATTATTTTTTGAGTATGTGAAACATTGTTTTAGAAACATGGTTCTAAAAGTCAGAACTAGACAAAAGATCTCCTCAGTCATTTCTCCCTTCTCTCCCATTCTTCCCACCCTGTTCCCACTTATCCATTAGTAACCAGCCTTGTTAGTTTTTAACTTTATCCTTCTTTTGTGTGTGTGAGATTTTTTTTTCCAAATGAGCAGATACACTGTCTTTCTCACATGAAAAGTAGCATATATATATATCTTTTGTACTTTGCTTTTATCATTTAAAAATATAACCTGGAAATCACTCCAAATCAGGTCATAAAGATCTTCCTCATGTGTTTTTAAAGCTGCATAGTACTCTACTGTATGGATGTATATAGTTTATTCAACCATTTCCTATATATGGGCATTTGTTTTGCAATTACAAACAAGGCTGCACCGTGTAAACTTATGCATATGTATTTTCACATTGTTGGAGATAAATCTTTGGGATAAATTCCTAGATGTGTGATTGCTAGGTCAAAAGTAAAATGCATTGGTAGTTTTGTTAGATATTGCTAAATTCCCCTCCAAAATGGTTGTACCAGTTGGCATTCCCACTACCAGTGTATAAGTACCCATTTCCACATAGCCTCACCAGCAGAATTCATTGTGCTTTTTAATTTTCACCATTTCCATTGTGGGATTTGGTATCTCAGTGTCATTGTAATTTGCATTTATTGTCAGGTTGAACATCTTTTCATATATTTAAGGCCCATTTTTATGTTTTTTCCTATTCTATTTTTTTTTGTGCTTTGTCTCAATTTTTAAGAATTCTTTCCATATTTACTCATATTAGTCCTTTATCTGTGATGTATGTTGCAACCATTCTCTCCCAGTTTTGTCAGTTGTCTTTTGATTTTGTTTATGGTGTTTTTTGCCATGCAATTTTTTAAAAGAATTTTTATGTAGTTAAATATATGAATATTTTCTTTTATTGCCTCTATATTTTGAATCCTAGTTAGAAAGCCTTTCCTACGCCTGGATTAAAGAGGAATTTAGCTGTGTTTTACTCTATTACCTGTGTGGCTTCATTTTTTACATTTAGTCCCTGATCCATTTGGAATTTATTCTTGGATATAGTATGAGGTATGGATCTAATTTTATCTTTTTCCAAATGACTGCTCAGTTATCGCAGCACCATTTATTAAAAACTTTGGTTTTGTCACAGTGATTTGAGATGTCACCTCTATCATGTACTAAATTTCTATATATACTGGATCTGATTCTAGGATTTCTGTTCTGCTCCACCAGTCTCTTCATCCATTTATGTACCACTACCACACTGTACAATTATAGAGGCTTTATAGTATTAGTTTTAATGGCTGGTAAAAGTAATGTCTGGTAATGTCAGCTATTACCCTAATGTTCATTTTTGAATTGCCAATTTGTTCACTTTCTCCTTTTTACTGTTTTTGCCCCCAAGAGTTCTGGTGGCATAAATCCATGTCTTTTGGAAGATTGTGATTTGTTGATTCATGTGTGATGGCTCTTGCACAAATGTGTGCAGATACCCTGGCTCATGTAACACTGCATTACAGTTATCTCTGATCTTCACAGTCATGGTAGATGAACGAGGTCTTCTGCTCTGCCTAGCTCTTAGGAGTGGAAGTGTGACTGGGGACATATCACAGCAGTGTGCATTCACCAGACTAACATATTGCCAGGGAATCCAAGAGTAAATGTTTCAGCAGCCAGATCTAATTTGATTTGGGGCATTTGGGCTTTCAGGTAGTCAAGACTTAAATTTGTTTCAGACCAAATCCCCATTCTTCTTTTGATAAATCAGCAACAAAAAAAAAAGAATGCAGCCAGTAGTACTTGATGTTTATAGCTAAGAAGATAAACCTGATGCTCCAATAATTTATAACAGGGTTTTTAACAAGGTTCTGGACCTCACCCTTAACGTTTCAGGACTGCAAAATCTGTGAAATTTTATGCACAGTTTCTGCAGTTATTTATTCATTTGAATTTTTTTCTGGGAAAAAGTTTTATGATTTCATGAGATTTGCAAACAGGTTCATGACTCCTGAAATTTTGAACCACAAGTCTAAAGTCAAAGACAGTAATACCTAGTAACAGCCCTTGAGATGCTGTCCAAAATTTATAACCAACAATGGGGAAGTAGAAGAGGAATGTACCATCACATATGACATTCATGTGATGGAATTTTATGCAGCTAATAAAAATATGTTTACAGAGAGTTCATCAGAACAATGAAAATGCTTTTGCTCTAATGATATTCAAAATGATAAGAAAGTGCTTATAATTTTTCAAAGATTCCATCTAAAAACTTTTTAATTAGTGATTGAATGATGGAGGAATCCACGTTTCTTTGAAACCTGCTGTGTTCTTGACACCATGCTTTCTGCCTTGCATATACTGTTTTATTTAATCTGGAAATTTTGCTTACTTGAAAATTGATCATTCACAGAATATTTTTGATAATGAAGCTATCACGGTGTATTTAAAGGACTGTCTAAGAACTTTCGTTTGTTTCAGTCACACTAATTTGCTCTTGTCCATTTTAATGTCATAGCCTTTGGTTTAATTGCCCATAATTTATCTACTGTTAGGAAAATACCAGCTACCCCTCTGGTTGTTTATTTTTGCTTACATGGAAATAGTATTATGATTTTTATTATGAAATTAGTATAAACTTAATGCAAAAATCTGGAAACTTGCTGGAAATATAACCCTATCTATCTATTATTTGGAGATAAATACTATTAGTATTTTAATGAATATATTTAAAGTATTTTTCTGTGGTTTTAGTGTAAAGTTTTATAGAGATATCACTTTTATATAAATTTTGCAAACTGCCTGCCTCATTCAATAATACATTATTGAATAGTCCTCTACTATGATACTGTTACATTTTAAAATTAGTGTATAGTATTCTATCATTGAGATGCTTCTTAATTTGTTCATTTTATTGCCTACCAAGGAGAATTTATATTTCCATTCTTTATTTGTGAAATAGTCCCAAAAATATTCTTGTGCATCAACTTCGTATCTTTTTATAATGAATTCCTTAGAATACATACCCCAAATTGAATCTTTTTGTCAGCCATTAGACTTTTATT
>PVKY010006467.1:0-15946 GCA_004027775.1 Bradypus variegatus
ACCCCTCCCCTCAGGGCTATTGTGAACCATTAGAATTTCATGGTAAATATTATTATAAATTTCCTTTCAAGTTCAAACCTACATGTGAAATCAGAAAAGTCTTTGCTAAAAAAAAAAGTCTTTGCTAAAAACTCTCTAAAGAAAACTATCAGTGTTTGCATCCCCCATGTGACTTTTGGAGGTGTCAGCATATGATCTTTGCACTTTCTCAGAACAAGAGCCGATCTGCGAGGCAGACTGAGAAATAATTGGAGGGCAACAGGTGTGTATTAAACCAAATGTGTGATACATTGTTCTCAAGAGACGTGGATGAGAAATCATAAGTTAATATCCTTATGACATTCATACTCTCAAGCTTTGCTTGTTTTGTCATTTTGTTTTCATTCCAACCCAGCTCTTGGAGGGCTTGGGCTGGTGCAGCCCTAATTCTAAAGAACATGCCAGGCACAGAGGAGACATGGGTTTATTAAGATTTACAAAGAGGAGAGGATTCTTTCCAGGGGCAGCCATCTGAGAAAAATGGAGTTAGTGCTCTGCAAGGGTGGGGGTGCAAAAGGACAGCTTCTAAGGGCTAAGGAGAAAGACATTTCATAAGGTATGAGAACAGAGTTTTAGCAGGGTCTTGTGACACAGGGGTCTGGGGATTTATTACCAACAGTGATCTGGGGAGGGGAGTTTCAATGCTTTATTTATGGTACCATCTGTACATACTTTCTTTCTTGAGGACATCTGATGACCTTCAACTTCTGCCCTGGTTTCACAGGCTGCTACATGCTGTGGGGCCTAATCCTCCATTAGGTAGGGGGAGCCCAGGCCCTGAGTCCCCACAGTTTTAAAATATATCAGTTGGCTAATCCCCAAAATTGTGTTTCTGTCTTTAGCCAGGAGTGTAGAAAAGCGAGCAAACAGCAGAAATAAATTTCAGAGGTAAAGTTCTTAACTGATCTGAATCCAGTGGAAATTTCTTCCACATGAGGATGTCCTTCTTAGAACCAGAGCCCTAACTCTTAGGTAAATGAAAAGGGATGCCAGTCTGATGAAGGAGAACTCATCAGCTGTGATGGATGCTGGCAGCCTGGAAAGGGTACATAAACCTTCTCATGCTGCAGAGCAGAGGGTTTTTGTAAGTCTTCGTGATGCCTGTCCTTGGGGGTGAAAGGTGTTGATCAAAATCAAAATAAGAGGGAAAAGGGGACCAACCCTTAAGAAAATAGAATAGTCATTAAACATATTGAAAGTGGCCTTCAGAGGGTGTGTAACACATTCTTGGCAGGAAGTATACCATAAACTCTTGGTTTTATAAAAAGGCCCACCTTTAGGTATATGGGGATAGCTCATTGATACAAACTATTAGGAGTTACTGCAAAAGGCATGGTGGTGATAGTGCCTGTAGGAACTGAAACACCAGCCCATACCTAAACCTGACTTTGGTTCACCTGTGTCCCAATTCTGCTCCTTGACTGATGCCCATAGACAAGGCTGTGGGTGATTTTTATCTGCACCACGGTTGGGATTTAATTTTAAGTGAGTCTCCACAATAGCCCTGTGTAGTGTGCCTTGCACTCAACAATACTGTTGTGCCATCCTGGTGTTATCACTGTTAATGGGGGGTGCTAGTACTGAGTTACTGCAGTTAAAGAATGATGTTTTTGATGGCTTGGCACTTAGAAAAATAAGTCTGAGATAATTTAAGGTTATGCCAACTCCATTTCACCCACTTGGTTTCTGAGATGTGTTCTTACATGGAGGAGAAAGTGGTATCATCGTAACCCAGAAGCTAGAACTGCTGTAATTCAGCCTATTTAGTAGACATACCACCTGCTAATGTGGGTTTGCCCAGGGGAGTGTGCTGTGCATAGAAACCATATGTGTTCTTTGTGTAGAGGTGGAAAAGGGTTGGGAATCCTGCCATGCAGTGTCCTTTAATAGACCCTAGATCAAATTCTGGAGCATGAAAATCTAATTCCACCCTTGCTGTTCCGCTTTCCCATTTCATATTGTATCCTTTGCTCATGGATCCCATTCTATATTGGATCCCCACACATGCTGTTGTTGTTCTTATAAGCCTTTGCCATATGGCTCCTTCTGCCCCAGGACCCTTCTTTTATAATCTCAGGTACCGCTTCCCTCTGCCCCTTGGGTAGACTTCTGTAGGCTTCATGTCTTACCACATGAATGTGTTGACTGGTCTCTTGCCCTCTAGACAGTGAGTGTGTACCAAGGGCAGACAACAGCTGTCATACTCCCCTGTGGTGCCTGGCACTGTGCTACACGGTGCTGTGAGCAGAGTCAACAAGAGAGTGGTCAGTCTCATGTAGATCCTTGTCTCTAGTGGACTGATGTTTCCTCACAGTAAAAAGAAGTACATATGCTCCCTGGATGCCTTAAGATTCATGGGTGTCTATATGTGATAAGATGGAATGGGAAGAGTGGTGACAAATCATTGAAAAGCCCAGCTAAACGAAAACACTAGCTGAATGACTCATACTTCAAGTGGAGTTATGGGCTGCTCAGCACATCTGAATCCACAACTTTGGGAATGGGAGGCATGGAATCAAGTCCCCCCAGGGCTTTCTCACCCCCAAATCATTTCAGAAATTTAAAGTTAGCTGAGAGTCTGGGGAAAGCAGATTTTTTTTTTTTAATGCTAACTTCTTTTAGTTCTTTCCAACAAATTCACTCTCTCGGCAAATGGAAGCCGCTTGAGTTTTTTCGTCCATTTTAATATATTCTTACTCAGTGCCTGCATCAGGTACAGTGCTAGATGCTTGGGATATAGCACCTGTTTCACAGAGGACTCACCAGTTCACTGGGGACCAGAGAAGGAGTAAGTAGAACACTGCAATTCACTGGGGACCACAGTCTTCAAAGAGAACAAAACATGTATAATGGACTTAGTTTGTATCCCACAGGACCGCCTATGATGCTTTGTACAAAGGAAGCAAATCTGCTGCCCTTTGCCCCTTTTTGTATAAACAAAGGCTTCATGGTGTGGCCTGGAATATTTGTGACTACCACTGAGAGAGTTCAAAGACCAGGGTAAATTATTGTGGTAATGGGTGTATTTGAGGGTAGGGAGTTGGAAGGATTTTGACTAGTCGATGAGTAAGAAAGGCAAGAAAATAATTTTTTCTTCAAAGAATACAAAGTTTTGGGACTCAGACAAAGCAAAGTTTTGTTGGCTGCGGGCAAAGAACCTTTCTGCTACTGCTTATTCGTAATGAGTTTCTAGGAATACCTCAGAGAATTTCAGGGAGAAAAATGGAATGTTTCTTGTTTGCCTCATAAAGAAACCGTTAAAAAGGGCAAAGAGTTGTGTGGGTGCACGGGATGGGAGAATGGCATGGGAAGGAGCGTACTCTCTTTAGTTTTACTCTAGCTCCAGCCACTTCTGCACACTCCCAGTACCTCATGCCCATGTATTTATTCTCCAGGGCAGTTGCTCCAATTCTCACCATTCTTTAGACACACCTTGCCTTTCCTTGTGAATCCTAGCTTGATTACTCCAGATTAGATGCTGCTCCATTATCTGTGCCCCAGGAACACCATACTCATCCTTCACCATAGCAGGCATCATACTGTTTTGTAATCTATGACTCTACCACTCCTACTAGTTTGCCAATGGTCAGAGAGCATATATTATTTTCTACCACTATTACCCAGAATTGAATCTGCCCACACAGCAGAGAGGAGCTGAGTTTGAGGTGTAGTTCTGTCACTAACTAGCTATATGATTTTAGACAAGTTAGTTAACCATTGTAGGTCTCAATTTCCTTCTCTATAAAATAGCGATAATAATATTTAGTTATACAGTTAAAATTAGATACTATACATACAAAGAATTTAGCAGAACTGGGCACTAGGTGGACACTCAATGAATGTTACCTTGATAAAGTCCTCAATAAATATTTGTTGTATGACCTGAATAAATATCTTCATGAGAGTGTCTTTTCATAGGCTACATTCTCCCTGCCTTTAGAAATTCAGAATCCTGATCCTTAAAACATGCAAATATTTATGAAGTCCTCAGATATTTTAGACATTACAATTCTCTAGACCATTGTAGGAACAAATAGTAAATAGTACAGGGAAGCAAAATTCATAAAGTTTTAGCGTGATCCAATTAAAATGTCCAAGCTTCAATGTACCTGTCATCTTTTGTACATCATTCAACCTCATTTTTCATCTCTGGGAAAGCATTCCACAGTTGCTTGGGATTGATCTCACAAATTGCTCTGGGAAACTGGTCCTAAGATCCTGTGCCCTCAGCCTTGCTTTTTACCATCCCAAGAAACAACCTTCTGATCAGCCAAAGATAAACACAAGATATGTGCCCCTAGCATGTATAAAACCACAGAACTATCGTCCCCTGTGAAAGTGCAGGGAAGGTTTTGGGCCAGTGAACACAATAATTTTTACTTTTGACGAAATCCACTCTCCCTACTTGCTGGAATGAACTATCACGGAGAATGATTGAGGTAAAAAGCCTCTCTGGAACCTTGCGGGAAGTAGCCTTTCTCTTAGTTCCGGCATCAGCAGCTAATGCCAGAGGGCTCACAGGTAAAATTATTCATGCCAAAAGTTCAACTTGCACTAGTTGGAAGAAGTTAGGAAAACCGGGCCCCACGCCAGGATTTTTCTTTCTTTTCTTTTCATGGATTACAATCCGAATGTTTTCAATCATTTGAAAAGATAAAAGAAAAATCAAATGGCAATTAGAAGGAATCCTCCAGGTGTTCTACGTCGAGACAGCAGTGGTTAGGTGAGTGAGCTCAGGGCATATCTATAATTCAGCTCGGGAATATTTCTCTTAATAATTAATCGAGGGCCACAAAAGGAGGAGGCCCAATAGGGCCCTCTGACAAAGCTGCCGGCCGAGCATGGCAGTGGCTGCCCCGGCGCCAACCAACCCGTCCAAGGTCGGATTTGCTCCAGCGGTCTCAGCGCTCACGGCCGCTGCTTGCGTGGCCCATCATGGGGAGCGCGGAGAGATGTCCGGGCCTGGCCGCCACCTAGGCTTGTGTGTGTTCTCTGTGTGTGTCAATTCGCGCTTCTCGCCGCTAACCTTTCTTTTGGCGGGTTTGTCAGAATTGCACACTTACATCCATACCCAGGGGCATTTCACACGCCAGCCACCCAGTAAGCAACCTGTGAGTGCACCCCGGGGTGGGGACGCTGCTGCGGGCTCACCCCGTTCCCAACGGTGGGTAGTACTTCTTTTTTGTTTTTGTTTTTTATTGGATATGGGTGGCGTTAAAGATCCGGACACGTCTCGGGAACCAAACATCCTGTCGAGTCGTCTTTCTTTTTGCAGCAACAGGTTCTTTGAGGGCTCCTCCCTCTCCTTCCAAAGCCCCCCCTGCCTCCGGGCTGGACTTGCAACCTTCTGCTAGCACTCCGCCAGTCTCATACCCCGACTTCTGTCTTCAGTGCGCGGTGACGTGTGGGGGCCGGATCCCCATTTCTGGAATCCTAACCTCTCGGGCGTCGGATACGTTTGTAGAGCCGTCTGCCATCGCGTCTCGGATGCCCGACCTCCAGCTGAGGCCGACAAACTCCCGTGCGCAAGGGAGGGGGAGGCCCACACCGAGGTGGGCCGGGAGCACTCAGAGCCGCGGGGAGGGCTCCGTGGGAGCGGGCATCCGCAGATGGACCCAGGCCCCCAACCCCACAAACCCGACCTGGGAAGGGGATGGGGAGATTGAAAGCAGGATCGGGGGAGCAGAAGACTCCCGGGCGCACCCCGTTTTCGGGTTGGAGCTTCACTCATGGTCCCCCCCTTCCAACTTCTCTGGGAGTTCCCCTCATTCCGCTCGGGACCCGGATTCCAGTTCCAATGGGGAGGCTCCTCCCTTCAGGATTCGCTCCTCGCCTTTGGAGGTAGTCGCCAGGAGGGCCTGGACACGTTCCCGGTCTTTCCCCAGCACCCGGGAGTCGGGTCCTAGCCGGGGGCGGGGGGCGCAGACTGTTGGCGTGATGACTGCGCCCGCCCCCTGCGCGGGGAGTCTCCCCCGGCGACGGCTGTCAACGCCCCGCCCGCGGCACGGCCCTGGCCCCGCCCCCTCCCGAGCGCGTTTGCGGCCAGGGGAGGCGTGTGCTGCTTCTGCAGCCAGCGCAAGAGGGAGCGAGGGATGGATATTGGAGGAGGAATTCGGGCTTAACAAGTGATCATTGCTGTCTAGGATTTTGTTTCTCGTCTTGGGGAACGTTGACTTCCTTTCCTAGTCGAGCCCTCTCGTGCTCAACTCCAGAGGAACCAGAAGTGTTGGGGTCTTCCCTGGGGCAGCCCGGATCTCCACCCCCAGGCTCCAGCAGCGAGGACTCTGTGCTTCCCTGGACAGGCAACAGAACTTGCACTGTGGATATTTTGGAGGCTACACCTGCCAAAGCCGGAAGGATCCCTTCTCCTCGCAAGATCATTCTTCCCCTCCTCCAGCTGTTGCAGCTGGAGGACGGAAAATAAACCAAGTGGGGGAATTTCTTTATTTTTATATTTCACACCTCCTGGGGACGGTGAGTATGATACCTTTCTTATCTTTCCTCCACCCTTTTGGCTGTTAAGAAACAGTGGACATTTGGTGGATAAGTGATATCGGGAATATGACAGAAGGGCATGAATGGAAGGCGGTTAAAAATAAACCAGGAGGTGGGAGAAAGGAGGTGCAGACGCTGCGCGGCGCTCCGGGGGGCCAACAGTTGTTATTCTCCCAACCCCGGGGATGGGGTGCGTGCTCCCTGCTTAATGTGCCGAAGCGGGAACCTGGGTCTGGAGGCGAGGGCGCGATTAAAGATGTCGTTGCTCAACGAGGTGGGGTTTAGATTTAGCATCCTTGCGCCTCATCCCAGCCTCACCGGTTCTGTTCCTTTGGGAACAGCTGGTGAACGGGTTTGAATTGCTGCTTCTCCCAACATTTGGATTTACGTGCATTTTCTGAGCATTTGAGCAACACATAGAGACTGTATAAATGGCGTGCGTTGAAGTGTATATTTCTCACGGTGTTGGCTTCTCTGATTTTCTCTCTCTCTCTCAGCTTCAGGTACCACCCTAAGACTGTAACAGGAATTAGCACTGAGAGATGAACACAGCCCTGTTGGGGGGGAGGAGGGCTAAAGGGAGAGGAGGAGGGGCAGATGTTTGAGTGTTTTTTGGGGGTGCAGGGATGGGGGAATAGATAGTCTGCAAAATACCATTAGTTTAATGGTGTTAAGGTGAGGAAAGGGAATTTTTCTGCAAAGCTCTCTCCACAGAAGCTCTTGAGAGTCTTCTTGAATAGAGTCTCCTAATATGAATACCTCCAGAAAGAATTAAACCAGTTGGTTTTACTGGGTGAAAGGATTTTTTTTTTCTTTTTCTTTCTTTTTTCTTTTCTTTTTTAAGATCAGGGATAGTGAGGTGACTGTTAGCCAATTAAAGGGAAAGCACTTTGCTTTTTGTAGGGTAGAGAGCGAGATAAACAAAAACTAACAAACATAAATAAACAAATTAGAAATTTAGAAATAATTTGATTTTGTGCAGAAAGAGGGAAGGTCTAGTCTCCTGTACAGTTGATGGTGAATTAGAAGACCCTTCTGGTGAGCCTGGGGGTGGCTGTGGGGTGGGTAGAGGCTTGTGCGTATACAAATATACAAATATAAAAACACTTTGGGGCTTTATTAGGATAATGTATTATAACTGTTTTGAGTGAGTTGGGGAAGTGGGGAAGAAACTGAACAAACCCTCAGGCTATTTGGCCTTTGAAAGTCTATCAAGGATATTGGTCTGATCCTCTACAGTGACTTTAACCCCAGGGCGGTTTGTTGGTACACATTTGGAGACCTCCCGAGAGTAAATATTTCAGCATATGAGATGATGTTAGGAGTGAGGCAAAGGAAGGGAATGTCACGTGAAATGCCTTCAAAGGTGGATTTTCTGGGTTATGCATCCCAGTAGAACCCCTCTTTTGCCTTAGGAGAATGTGCATGATTGGGAAGAGGGGTATGATTGCAAAGCCCTCTGTTTACCACATCCCTACTCATCACTTGAGTTTCTTGGCTGACAGGATTCAGCAAGGAGCAGCAGGTGGTCAAGAGCTAAACCTTGTTAATGGCTTCAGAAAAGCCATTTCTCTTATGCTCCCCAAGTGCTTCTAGTAATAGAAGCTGATAGATGCCCTGAATTCTGACTGTCACCATCCTCCCTAGCTCTCTGGACCACTGTGCATTCCGGGAAGTCCTATTGGATAGAATGAATGGAAGAAGCAAGAGGAGTCAGGAGATTGGGGTAGGAGGTTTTATGGGTCCTGGCTGAGGAGATGAAGTGGCTGGACTTTGAGAGAGCAAAGTCAGTAAGAAGAAGGGCCAGGAATGCCAAGTGGCAGTGGGAAAAGTTAGAGGGCCTATGAGGAAGATGTGAGCAGGAAGATTGAAAATTAAGGTGGTTGTTAAGAGAGCAAGAGCGAGAGGAGGAGTGTGTGTGTGTGTGTGTGTGTGTGAGAGAGAGAGAGAGAGAGAGAGAGAGAGAGCGTGCACATGCCAGAGCAAGAGAAAAATTGGGGGATGGAAGATGTGGAAGAAATCATGGGGGAGGGGGTAAGTATGATAGGCTGAGAATAAAGTCCACACAAATTGGGATTTAAAAAATTAGGAGATGGCCCCTGAGAAGAGTATAGTGGAAACCATAGAGGTGAACATGGAGGAACTAAGTGGGGGGCATGATGATTATTAGTGATGTGGAAACCAGGATTAGCTCCTGGGCTGTGGGTGGTAGGGAGTCGGGAGTTCTGGGGAACAGAAAAACAACAACAAGGACATGCTTCAGGGAGTCAGGGAATGCCAACTTAATATAGGCCACTGGAGAGTCTACAATGTCCCAGATCTCTTCATGTTCTGTCCCTACTTCGGCATAAACATGTGGGGATGAGTGGAAACACAGTTAAGGGTAGGTTACTGCATGTGACTAATAACTGCTGGTGTTTATTGGCATTCATTATGTACAAGACGCTATGCTCTTCTTTCACTACCCAGTATTATCAGGTAATATTATTATCTATACTTTGTAAATGGGTGATTGAAGCTTATTCAAGTGATGGAGTCTAGGTGAAAGAAATCTGGTTTCTCTGACTAATCCTGAATCAAGATAGAGAGGGGTGGAAAGACACTTAACTTAGAAATAATTTATGAGTGAAAAAAATTTTAAAATATCTTGAAATAAATGAATGTTGGAAGCAGCTGTAAAATAACCCCATAATTGTCATGGTATGAAGAGAGTGACAATGAAACTAAGACTTGGCATTGGTGAAGAGAAGGATCGAAGCAAGAGGAATCTGGGTTGAGAGTGGAGAGAGGCACAATAATTGAGTTGCCATGAAAATAGTCTGAACTGAAATGATAACCAAAGAAGATGGAAAGGAGTGAAAAGGAGATGTTAGCACAGCCTGCCTCGTACTTCTTGAAAAGTTAAGGTCGCTTGCCACTTTGTTATGGTTTGCTTGAGGACAAGAGAAAGACGTTTATGTAAAAGAAAAAGCTCAGTTTGCTCTTTATGATTTTATTTCTCTTTTTATTTTTTTCCTGTGTTGTTTCCCTTCCTTTTTCAGGTGAAGTGCTTCTTCTACATGATTTTATCCGAAGAATGCTCTGCATTTCCTTGATATCTATGGAGACCTCAGAGCTGGTTTTGTCTTTGCTGACATCTCATCTTGCACCTTTTCTACCTCCCAAGGTCTTTGCCTCTATATATAGCTTGGCATTGCCCCTGGGTTTGAGAAGCCTTTGATGAACTTAAGGGAAGAGTCTGAAAAATCATACGGATAGGCTTTGAACAGCAATGGCTGGGCATACTTCAAGTCACACCTTAATATGGGTCAAGCTGTCACTAGAAGGCAAGTGCTAAGACTAAAGGCTTATTTGCATTTTATTTGAATTTGGTGGACTGAACTTTGGACAGTTTCCATGGCAGAAAAATGTGTTTCATTTTCTAGGTACTACTGCTGGCTGTCTGATACTTGCTGCCCTTGAACTGTGCAATGTCTACAAACACATCCAAACAATTTCCAAATTTGAATATCTAACCTGAAACATAGGTGTTTGGGAGGCACCCCCCCCCACCTTCCTCCATGTTTTTCTGACTTAGTCTTGAGAGTACTAGCCTGTTTACCTAGACCAGCCAAACTCTGAAGAGCAATGTTGAATCCCTGGGAAGTGAGAGCATGGGGCGTGCTGATTTAAAAACAGAAAATGCAAAATTGGACTGAAAATATCCTTAGTCTTCCAAGCAATCTGCTTAAGGGTTCCAAACTTACCTTAATTTGGTGAGGAAAGAAGCTGCCCTAGTTTTCCTTTTTCTTCTCCTACCACCGGAACCAGCCATTTTCAAAAGCCACCACCATGGAGGTTGCAATGGTGAGTGCGGAGAGCTCAGGGTGCAACAGTCACATGCCTTATGGTTATGCAGCCCAGGCCCGGGCCCGGGAGCGGGAGAGGCTTGCTCACTCAAGAGCAGCCGCGGCAGCTGCTGTTGCAGCGGCCACAGCTGCCGTGGAAGGCAGCGGGGGTTCTGGAGGGGGCTCCCACCACCACCACCAGTCATGTGGGGCCTGCATCTCGCATGAGCCTCAGAGTCGGGGTAGTCGGAGGAGGAGGCGACAGCGGCCCGAGAAGAAGAAAGTCCACCACCGTCAAAGCAGTTTTCCTCATTGCTCTGACCTGATGCCCAGCGGCTCTGAGGAGAAGATCTTGAGGGAGCTGAGTGAAGAAGAGGAAGAGGAGGAGGAGGAGGAAGAGGAGGAGGAGGAGGGCAGGTTTTACTATAGTGAAGATGACCACGGTGATGAAGGCTCTTACACGGACCTGCTGCCTCAAGACGATGGAGGAGGCGGTGGCTACAGTTCTGTCCGTTACAGTGACTGTTGTGAACGCGTGGTGATAAATGTATCAGGCCTACGCTTTGAGACCCAGATGAAAACTCTGGCCCAGTTTCCAGAGACTTTGTTGGGGGACCCTGAGAAAAGGACTCAGTACTTTGATCCTTTGCGCAATGAGTATTTTTTTGACAGGAACCGGCCCAGCTTTGATGCCATCTTGTATTATTACCAATCAGGAGGCCGCCTGAAGAGACCCGTCAATGTTCCGTTTGACATTTTCACTGAGGAGGTGAAGTTCTACCAATTGGGAGAGGAAGCCCTGCTCAAGTTTCGGGAGGATGAGGGCTTTGTGAGAGAGGAGGAGGACAGGGCCCTGCCAGAGAATGAATTTAAAAAGCAGATTTGGCTTCTCTTTGAATATCCAGAGAGTTCTAGTCCAGCAAGAGGCATAGCCATAGTATCTGTCCTGGTCATCTTAATCTCCATCGTCATCTTTTGCCTGGAGACCTTGCCAGAGTTTAGGGACGACAGGGATCTCATCATGGCACTGAGTGCTGGCGGGCACAGTGGGTTGTTGAACGACACCTCGGTACCCCACCTGGAGAACTCAGGGCACACGATATTCAATGACCCCTTCTTCATCGTGGAGACAGTCTGCATTGTTTGGTTTTCCTTTGAGTTTGTGGTACGTTGCTTTGCTTGTCCCAGCCAAGCACTCTTCTTCAAAAACATTATGAACATCATTGACATTGTCTCCATTTTGCCTTATTTCATCACTCTGGGCACTGATCTGGCCCAGCAACAGGGGGGTGGCAATGGGCAGCAGCAGGCCATGTCCTTTGCCATCCTCAGGATCATTCGTCTGGTCCGAGTATTCCGGATCTTCAAACTCTCCAGGCACTCCAAAGGCTTGCAGATCCTCGGCCACACCCTCAGAGCCAGCATGCGGGAACTGGGCCTTCTGATCTTCTTCCTCTTCATTGGGGTCATCCTGTTTTCCAGTGCTGTATATTTTGCAGAGGCAGACGAACCTACTACCCATTTCCAAAGCATCCCAGATGCATTTTGGTGGGCTGTGGTGACCATGACAACTGTGGGCTATGGAGACATGAAGCCCATCACTGTGGGGGGCAAGATAGTGGGGTCCCTGTGTGCCATTGCAGGTGTCTTAACCATTGCTTTGCCAGTGCCAGTGATTGTCTCTAACTTTAACTATTTCTACCACAGAGAGACTGAAAATGAGGAACAGACACAGTTGACACAAAATGCAGTCAGTTGCCCATACCTCCCTTCCAATTTGCTGAAGAAATTTCGGAGCTCTACTTCTTCGTCCTTGGGGGATAAGTCAGAGTATCTAGAAATGGAAGAAGGAGTTAAGGAATCTCTATGTGCAAAGGAGGAGAAATGTCAGGGAAAGGGGGATGACAGTGAGACAGACAAAAACAACTGTTCCAACGTGAAGGCTGTGGAGACTGATGTGTGAAGCTCTTTCTCCACCCGCACCCCAGCCCCCCAAGCATCTCCAAATATATTTATGCATAACGAGTGCAGTTATGAAAACGAAATATGCAAATGAGTATGCATACAGTAGTACACCATTTAATGGTTATACAAGACATAATTGTTACTAAACTTGTATTACATATCAAATAAATGATACACCTCGGAGAAAAGGGAGGCTTAAATAGGAGCAAGTCTATCTTTATATTTTTTATTAGAATGCAAGAATTTTGCACATTAACTGGAAAACATGTTAACCGAAAAGATGGTCCATGGAGAGAATGTGTGTGTGTGTGTACGTGTGTATGTGTGTGTGTGGAAGTAAATCGTCAGAGTTGTTAGTAATTGTGTAGTGATGGGAAGAGTTGGCATTTTGAAGTATTTACTGTGTAAGAACTAATGAATTTGAGCAGTCATTATCAGTACCTTAATAGCACCTCACGTCTTTGGATTCTGTAATTGTTTTTTAAAAAACATTGTAAGAATTAATGTGTAGAAAAAAAGTAAATTATTTAATACAATATAGGTCACATTTTATCTTGGATTTAATTAAAGTTTATTTTTAACTGGAAATTAACTTTAAAAAAGGCTTAGGGGCCTTTAGAAACCAATTATATTTTATTATTAATTTTGGGAAGATGTGACAGCAAATGCCTAACATTGTGGAAGAAATGAAATCTGAGAAACTGTAACAAGTTTTTTTTTCACAGATAACAGGACTGGAATGCTTTTTTTTTTCCTTTGCACTATTTTATATGCTGGAGATTGAGAGAGACTTCATACTGTGAATGTTTACTAATGTAACAGTTCAATGACAATCATTGGAAGGATGATTTCTTAGTTTTATTTTATTGCTCTTGTCTTCTTTGTGTGAGACTAATGATCACTCAGATAACAGCACAGGACTCCCTCCTCTTTAAAATCTAAATAACTGATTGGTCTGTTACAATGATGCTTCTGATACCATACTATTTTAAATATTCTTCTGCCTTTTAAATCCAGAGTAATTTAAACACAGTTAATGCATGCACTGAAAGAATTCTTGAAGAAATAAGATGCCCAGCAGCTACAGTGATTATGGCTTAAGATTTTTCTATTAAATGTGCAACATAAATGCTAGATTTATTAGGTTTATTTCTTTGTGCAGCTACATGAGAGGAGAATGGGGGGATTCACCACAGAATTTAGCATTCTGTTTGCTAAAATGAATATAAAGAATCATGTCAAAACATTTGGTTCCAACATCATCACCATCATTATAATCTTTATCAGAAAGGAATTTATGACACATATAATTGCATTTAGCACACCACAAGGTGTTCTAAAAGGTGAGCTAATAGTCATCAGATTTGCACAATTAAGTCATAGTGAGATACAGGTTAGAAAACTCAGAATATGTAAGAGGCCTTACTTTCCCATGTTTCTTCAACTTTTGTTCTTTAAAAAAGGATTGTGTTGAGCTTTGGCAAAAAAATACCTTGTGGGCTTTCTTGGTACATAACCTCTGACAACAGTGAATTAAAAAAAAAAAAAGACCTAGAATAGCCTTTCTCAAGCTTTTTAACCTCGACTATTCTTTGATAATTATCTCACTCTTACCTCTCCTTATAATGGCATTTGAAATCCAAAGTATGTTCAATATTAGGCTTAAAAGCAAAGCTGCAGTCTTCTCCCCACTCCTTCCCCACCACTTCTAGGGAAGCAGTTCTCTAGAACACTGTTGAATGAAAAGCAGCAAGGAGGGGAGTTGACTGAATGGGCAGACCAAAGATCCCTAGAGGACAGTGTTGTCATGAATAGCAAATGAGAACTCAAGAACTCTTACACTGAGTTCCATATAAATGCCTGATGTTATATTTAAGTTGCCTGATCTTCTGGGAGAAAATGGAATTATGAATCCATGAGTTGCATCTACTTTGTGAGGACATTGTGAAAATCATGGGTAATTTCTTTAACTTTGAGCTCCTTACAAGAAGTTGCTTTGCAGATACAAAATAGTCCTATCATTGAATAATTGTTGGAATTTCATCTTGGGGGAAGACCCTATGCATGTCATGGTATTAAAAGTTGACTCTGAATAAGTTACCATGTATGTTATGCTATACCCAACTAGGTGATAGTACATCTTAAAATAGTTAGACTTTCCAGCATAGGATATCTATTAAATATCTTTGATAGTAATGATTTGACTAAGTTGTTCAGGAAGGGAAAAAGTACTGTATTTCAATGTTTTTACAATACGTCCTTTTTAAATCTAAAAAGTTATGTGAAATTTAATTTATGGTACATATTATAATTGATGACTTCTGAGAATGCAGGAAATACAGTAATTTGGGGGTCTTGGGATTTGCCTTTATCTCACGTGGTTTTCTTGAGGGTAAGAGGGTCAAGGAGTGACGGTCATGGGATTGTAAACCAAATGTTATTAGGTCGTCACTAAATGTATGTTTGAATGTTTTTTTCCTGCAAGATCATTTATTTTTGAACACCTGGGTCTTGATTCCACACTGAGCAGGAAGCGTTTAGGCCCTCAAAATTTCTGTGGAGCATGTCTGTATGGAACACTTCTTTCCTGGAGGAATGTATGAAAGCAGGGCCTCCAGGGCAGCTGTGGGCTTATAGCATTTTTCTAAACCAAAAGCTAGGACTAGTGACTTAGGTTCATGGCAGTAACCAAAAAGAACTATTTGTGAAGATTATATATAGAGAAATATGCTTCCAGGAACTATTTGTAACTGATTTTAGGAAACTTTATCTTTTTGGAGGCCACCATGTACGTTTGGTTATAAGGTAAAAGAAGTGACCCCATTTAGAGATTTGGATTCTTGGGATCTGGGATCCTTTAGTTGCATTTCAGAAGATAATAATCACTATCAAAAGCACTGTATTTGAAGGTCATCCTAATCTAAATCTTTTCTAGGGTGGATGTATTGTTCTCTCTTGCAAATGTTGAAAAGGAAATAGTTATGCATAATAGTGATAGGATAGTGGGGAAGAGAGGAGGAATTAACAAACATTCCTTCACTTTCTGTGAAAAGGAGCAAGTGGGTGCCAGAGGAATTGATTTCTGGCCCAGGAATGGAGAGGTGGCTTGTTGAATTTAGGTAAATGGTTTTATCACCTCAATTCTCAATTTTGTTTTGTTTTTCAAGTGTAAAAGCAGGATATTGCTCTATATTATTGTTAAATTCCTTCCAATACCAAAATTCTGTTGTAAGTTGAGGGAAGCATTAGACTAGCTTGATGTTTTCAAAGTACCTCTCAAGTCATACCAGCCTTGATACTGTAGTTGAGTAACAAGATGAGCAAACTTGTTATAAAATCTCACGTAGGTTTACTACAGAATCAGGAGTCTGAATTTTTAGTATGCAAAAGAAACTGAAGGAATAGGACATATTTTGAAGCTATTTATTCTAATGACTTTTAAAGAGAAGGGATTTGCTTAATGAAAAATAACTGCTCGGTCTCCAGTTGAATACATATGGTGAAAGTTGGTAAGTAAACATTTTGATTTCTTGCTTTGTTATAGCACAGTCATATCAGTAAACAAGAGGATTCTGACCTGTGCTGGGGATCTAATTTTATGCTTAGACTCGTGGTGCTTC
>PVKY010006468.1:0-15947 GCA_004027775.1 Bradypus variegatus
GGAACCTGATAACATACAGCTGATTCTAATAGGATTTTCTTGTAATTCGAATCCACTGTGTTATGACAGTAGGGGAGAATATGATTGTTTTTGACTGGGTGAGTCCCAGAAGGTTTCAGAGAAGATGGGACAAGTGAGCTTGAAGGATAGAAAGGATTCTTACAGGCAGGTACTGGGCGAGGGTGAGGAGCTAGGGTGAAGGAGCAGGGGTTGGGCTGAGAAGAGGTTTCTACTGGAATGGTTGCTACCTGTGGAAACCTGGCCAGGGCCAAGGGAGTTCCAGTCCACATCCCAGGTGAGCAGAGTGATCAGGGGCTGAACGCTTCAGACTGAGCCCCTTCTGCCACTCAGTAGCTGAGAGCATGGGCTCCAGAACCAGGCTTCTGAGGTCAAATCCTGGTTCTACCACCTCCTAGCTGTAGGTCCTGGGCTGGTTGGCTAACCTCCTGTGTTTTCCCATGCGTGAAATGGAAAGAATAAGGGTGCTTACCTCATAGGGTGGTTATGAAAACTGAATGAAATACTCAAAGGACACAGCACCTGGCACACAGTAATCTCTCAATACACCTTCACTACCGATATCCAGTCTCTACTTCCTCGAGTGTAAATGAGGGGTTCAGAGGATTAAAGAGACAGTAAGGCCTCTACGTAGTCCTGGCCCACAGGAGCTCCTCAGTAATTGAATGGTATTGGCTTCAGACTAACAATAAGCAAAGGTAACATTACCTGACCAGGAGGAAGAGCTCCCCGTCATGGCTAGATGAGCAGATGTGTGGGTTCAATGCCATTTCCAGGCTCTGGATGAAAGCCCTGTTCTATACAGACCTCAGGTTACCATGGAAAAATCTAGGTGGCCTATGGAGCAGGGTGGGATAATCCTAATGCAAGCAGGGAGCAGAGGGGAGGGGCAGCTGCCACTCAGCTCCAGCCTGGCGTGGCACTGCCCCACGGGACTGAGGGGACAGTTCTTCCCTTCTTCCCAAAGAAGCCAGAATGCAAGATCTTTAACTGGATGGTCCTGATTCTGAAATGGTAGCAGTTAGTTCAAAGGTGTCAGAAACACGGAGTCAACTTCAACAAAGCCTCTCTCAAGCAGCCTGCAGGCCAGTGGTTCACAGCTACTGATTTAAGGGTACCCTGTACATCAATACTCATCTAACTTCTTATTGGCAATCTCCCCTTGAAAATTCTCAAAAACTGTGGTAAAGAAAGGAAAACCAAGAATATTCCTACACAGAGCTAGGACCCAGGGCCCATGAACTCACTGGTCTTTGGGCATCTCCAGGATTTAGGCTGGCAATTCTCTCTCCATTATCATTCACTTCTTCTGCTTCCTCTCCACACCCTAACAAATACTTACCTTTTAAGCTGATAGTCACATCATGCTCAGTATGTGCCAGGTACTGATTTAAGCAGTTTACTTATATTATTTCATGTAATCCTCATGACAACCCAACGAGAGCTCTATGGCTGGGGAACCTGAGGTACAGAGAGGTTAAGGAACTTGCTCAAGGTCACACCGTCAGGACACGATGGAGGTGGAATGGGACCCAGGCAGACAATTCAGAGTTGGTGCTCATAACCATCATTCCCCCCAGCCTCTCACCTGGCCAACCCAGGTTCTCGGGATCCTGGGGCCTCCTGGGCTGCAGCCTACTTCCTCTAGAGCAGAGTGACCTTCTGTCTCCCTCCTGCGTGTGTCAGCAGAGTCAGAAACTAACCAGGGACAGGTCTCTCATGAGCCAGCCAGGGTGTCCTAAGAGCCAAAATGCTTTCTGCCCCATGGCTGAATCACCCAAGAGCAGATGTGGAGAACAAGTCTCCTGCCCTCTCTGCCCACCTTGCCTGGAAGCCAGGAGACTGAGCTGGCAGTGCCGCCTGTAGACAGTCCTAAGCAGGCCCCAGAGCCACTCCCCAGTCCCAAGTAGCAAACCAACTCTGGGGACTGGAAACTGCCAAATGAAGCTTTGTTCTCATTCCAGAATATTGTCCCTGGCCCGGAGTCTCACACACACACACCATGAACCCCCCATCAGCCTAGGGCATGTGAGGTGGCTGAAAGGCACCACAGGGAAGATGGCAGCTATGTGGCACAGACACCGGCACCCACCATGGCCCAGGCAGAGGCAAACACAAGCCAAGCCCTCCCAGGACCCCCGAGATGGCCTCAAAGGACCACGCCCGTCAAACTGCAAGGGTCGAAAGCAAAAGCATCTTTTCCCAGCCCACATGGATTTTTAGAAGATTAATTAGACAAACCTAGCAGTCCCTGAGGCTCCCCAGGAAACTGGGTGAGCACGTCATCCCCCTCACAGAGCTCTTAAGGAGAGCACCTCAGGCTGGGGCTTTGACCAGTGCTGAGCAGGACAACTGAGTTGGACAGGCAGGACCCCCTGCGGCCCCACACCTCAGCCAGAAAGTGCAGACAGCACACAGGTAGCCACCTCACCACTGTTAGGAGGGTCAGGCCACCCAGGACCCTGACCTCTGTGCCAGCCAGTCAATGACAATGTGTGGTTTGGACAGCAGGTGGCAAGAAGGAGAAGAGCTGCTTCATGATCCCCTTCTTGCCGTGGCCTTTGAAAGTCCAGTGCAAAGTGTCCCTCTTCCTCCAGGAAGCCTTCCTGGTCCTGCTGGATGGCGGTGGCCAATCCTGCCTGTTTTAAAAGTTTTTACCTGCCCTTGGGATTCACCAGTTGCCACCTGTTTGGGGTTGAAATTTTTAAATATCCTTTATTAAGCATCTTGCATGTACCAGGTACTGGGTTAAGTGCTTAACATACATTATTTGACTTAATCCTCCAAAAACTCTTATGACGCAGATGTGATTATACCCATTTTACAGATGAGGAGATGGCAGCTTGGGAAGGTCAAGTAATGTGTGTGCTGCCTCTCTGCCATCCTCTTTCCCGGGACTGCATTCACTCACGCATTCACAAACTCCTTCGTGATGGTAGGAATGGTGTTTTACTTTCTTCTATCCGGAATCCCCAGGCACAGAATTAAACAGCGATCAGCTGACTGTACAGTCACTGCCACATGTATCAGCCAACCAGCCCTAATTAGCCCAGAGGCAGAATTAATAAACACAAACAACTGGTCACGTGGCCAGCTGACCACATGATACGAAACCCCGTACACTGTGCAGTATGAGATCAAGAAAAGCCCCTGCTTAAGTTGCATATTAATCATCAGGAAACTTCACTGAAATGTTTTGTCCTTCAGTTCCTTCAATGATAACTGAAGAACTGAGGCTCTGAGGAAACGAGTTGTGGGACTTCAGATCACCCCACATGTGCCATTGCCACAGCTGCCGGAGTTGACCACCAGCCAGGGGCCCAGGGGTCAAAAGGGAGGCCTCAGGAAGCCCTGCCGGCTCCAGGTAACGTGACAAGGGGGGAAATCCTCCAAGGGCGAGAAGGCGCGGCTCACCTTTGGTGGCGTAGGCTTCTGCGATCATCCGCAGCCGGCAGGGAGGGACGGCTGTCAGCGGCAGGTCATCGAGGCCCACCCGGGCATAGATGTTGAGAGCTTCTTTATAATCTCCCTCCACGTAATTCAACTTGGCCATGATCAGATTGGATTCTTGTAGGAATTCTGACTAGAAGGAAAAGGAGAGATCGGAACCATTTTCCCACCTCAGTATGTGTGACACTGCCTTGGGGCCTAGCCGTCTCCTGCGGCAAAACCCCGAGGCTTCTCTGCACAAAAACGTGTACAGTGTCCACAGCATATAGTTCACAACAGCCAAAACACGGAGACCGTCTAAATATCCTTCAATAGATGTATGGATGAACAAATTGTGGTACACCCATATGACGGAATATTATTCAGCAACAGGAGCAAAGTTCTGATACATGCCACAACTCAAAAACGTTATGCCAAGTGAAAATAAGTCAGTCACAAAAGGCCACATTTGAATGATTCCATTTAGAAGAGGCAAATCCACAGAGACAGAAAGAACATTAGTGGTTGTCAGGGGCTGGGGGGGCAGAGAGGATTGGTAGTGACAGCTATGAAGTGCAAGATTATTTTGGGGGGTGATAAAAATGTTCTAGAATAGACTGTAGTGACAGTTGCACAATTCTGAATACACAAAAAACCACAGAATTGTATACTTTAAATGAGTGAATTATATCTCAATAAAGCTTTACAAACAAAACAAAACAAAACTCAGTGGTTGCCCTCAGGCCCCTGGGCTGGGCTGGGTCAAGGACAGAAGGGTTGCTTCTTAAGCACCCATCCCTAACAAGGAAGCTGCCGTTGACCATCTAGGTGGGTCCTGCCCACTGCCCTGGGATGCACCCCAAGATGACAACCCAAAGAACCCAAAGAGAGAGGCTTTCTAAATTGGTACAAAAATCCAGAGTTGCTTTTTTTCCAAGGATGGGCTTTTCTCACTGAGCCACACTCCAGCCTGTTAAGCTGAGGACACTGACCGCTCCCCAGAGGCCAAGGGCTGTGTCTGTCCTGCCTCTCCAGGTGGGAGGGGTCTGCCCACCAGCCCACCCCCTCCAACCTCATCCTCTTCCCTCCTCCCCCCGCCATCCCTTGGCAGCAGCAGAATTGTCCCAGCCATCTATATAAGGAAACAGATTTATCACCCTCACCCAGGCCTTCTTGGAACTCAAGACATTCAAAGGCTGAAAGTTTTCAGCTTATAGAAGCTCTCAGAATGTGCACTACTCTGCAATCTGCGGCTCTGACAAGGTGGGTAGCAGGACACAGGTGACCAGCAGCCTGTGCGGTTGGCTTCCAGGCATTTCTTGAAAGGGAGCAGGGACAACAGGCAGCACTGAGGAGGATGGGGGTGGAGCAAGCAGAGAAGGGGGCCAAAAGGTTTCACGAGAGGCCCGCAGGAGACACCAATGCAGGAAATCAGAATCATATTTGGAAACAGAGAAATCAAAACAGACTTGAGAAAAGAAATGAAAAAAGAATCCCCACAGTGGTTCTCCTCTAGAGTAGGGGATACGCCAGGCTTGGTATTTTCAAAAGGTTTTCTAGGAGATTCTACCGTACTTTCTCTTCTTCACCAAGCCCTCTAGCAGCTGAAACCACTGGCTTAAAAGCAAACTGAAGGATCGGATGGAAAATATGCAGGAGACCAAGGAAACCAGAAGTCTAGGGGTACTAATATGGACACCCTGAGAGAGGCTTGCTGGGCAAGTCCAGGACATGGCATGATACAGAGGGCACCGAGCTCAGCTGCCTGGGACTTGGTGAAACAGCACCACCCTGGCACCTGCAGCCTGCAGCTGCCTTCCCACTACGGGTAAATAAGCACAAATTTCTTCACTTGAATCCAAAGCCAGGTCTCTTGATTCCCGGTCCAGGGCTCCTTCTCCCACAGCACACTGCTAGCTTATGCTGGTCTATCCAGCTCGAATCATTTGTATTTTGTGGGCACCTGTGTTTGCAAAAGACTTTAGCTAGTTCCTAGGCAGGAGGCAGGCTAGACCCAAGGTCAAGAAAAGGGGAAGTTTCACATTAGCCAGTGTGAGTGGGGCAGAGCACCCAAGGAAAAGCTGTGCAACTCTGAAACATTCTTTATGAGGGGAAGGGAACTGAGAAATAGCAACGGAAAACAAAATTTCTAGATAGAGCCAATAAAATAATGATAAATGACACGTGTCTAGCTCTGGACAGTTTTACAGAACTCCCGCATTTTTGCTAAGTAGGCTTACAGACAAGAAGGCATGAAGCTCAGTGAGGTTAAGTAATTTCCTAAGGTCACACAGCTTGGGACCCAAAGTCAGGAATTCTGACTTTAAATTCAATGTTCTTAACTACTGCATTGGGTTGTAGAGGATGAGAGTAAAAAGTGAGAAAAAAATGAAAACTACCAGCACCTGGTGAAAGAAAAGGATAATTTTTCAAGATAAAGCTAGAAGGATTAGATGTAGGGAAAGAAACCAGCTAGATGGCAGGTCAGAGCAAGGACCCTGAGCCATTCCCGTACCTCCCAGTCACACCTGCACACACCCTCCCCCAACCCGAGCGCTGCAGCCCCAGGTGCCCGCTGGACCTCCATCCTCTCCAGCTGGTCAAGGCCCACCAGTGTCAGCGGAACCCTGTGGTTAAGAGCAGTTGATACAGAGACTGCCTAACTTTGAACAAAAGTGTGTCATGCAAATAGGATGGGATGGGGGGATGTTTTGGGTGTTCTTTTTTCATTTTTATTTTTTATTCTTGTTCTGATTCTTTCTGATGTGGGGAAAATGTTCAGAAATAGATTGTGGTGATGAACGCATAACTAGATGATCATACTGTGAACAGTTGACTGTATACCATGGATGACTGTATATTATGTGAACGTGTTTGAATAAAACTGAATTAAAAAAAAAAGTGTGTCATGGTCCTTTGAAAGAAACAGAACAGGGAAAGACAGACGACTTGGTTTCTAAGGCCCCAGATGCAGCACCGAGTTCTTAAGGACCTGGACTTCCTATGTGAAAGTGATGCCACCAAGAGAGCCTCACAGGGGCCTGGAGTTGTGTCCAATGGAAAGAGATACACAGAGCAACCATGACAGTTTTGAAAGGTGGCTCTCTCTCAGGGTTTCCAGAAGGCTGTGGCCACTTAGCTGACTGACACACATACTAATTTATTTAAATGTTCCTCAAGCCCTCAGTTAGGACAGGGCAAAGGAGGTGGCCAGATGACAAGGAAGAAGGACATCTCAAAATGAAAGCTCACAGGCTTGGGGGATACAGGGTCTGGGAGGGTCCAGGCTCACCCCTCCAATGGCTCACTCCAGGCACACCTCCAGAAACAGCTCCAGAGAGGAAAGTGACCTCGCCAGGGCCTCACAGCAAGTTGGGAGCAAGAGTGAGTTTCAAATACAGAGACGAGAGGTAAAGCCAAAGAAAACATAGCACTTCTGGGGAAAATATACACAAACAGATGAGGGTAAAGACTAAAGAAATAGCCCCTGGAGGATTCTGAGATGGGAAAAGAAGAAAAATGAAAGAGAAATCATCAAGGTTAAAAAGATAAAGAAGTCAGAGCTTCCAAAATTCACCAAAAACTACCCGGCTTCAGTGGAAAATAAATCCTGGGAACAAAAGGTCCCCAGAGAAGTTGACCAGGAAGGGGCTGGGCTGCAGTCAGCTGTCTGAATGGCAATGACTTCAGGAAAGCAGCAAGCCCCAGACCTCGGGGTGGGGAAGTGGCCAGAGTCAAGCAAGCATGAGCTAAATGGGGGTGGGGAGCCAAGGCAAGCAAAGGAGAGAAGACGCCTGTGAAAAGCAAAAGGAAATGAAAGGGAGTCCAAAAAAGCAAGAAAGGAAAGACCCATGCGAGGGAAAGGAAAAGCTGAATATAAGTGGGGACCAGGAAATCAGGTGGCTACACAGAAGGGCAGTGCTGACGATTTCCTGGGGGTCAGCATTCAGGCAGAGAGAAGTTGCCATTGGGGCTCCCCCCACCCCACGGTGCCAGGCCTGCTGTCACAGTATGCAAGCCCCACTCAGCTCTGGGCCAGACAGACCTGTCACATTCATGAGCCACAAATTTTAGGCCGGAAATTGTGCACTGAGTGACATTCCTGATTAAATTCCTTTTCTATAGCAAGGGGACAAGTCAGCTTGAGCTGTGAGCCATATATGACAGCTTTATTTCAAGCACCTGAAGAAGATTAGTGCCATTTTTCAGGATAATATATGTCACTGAAGACTACCCTCAGAGGGACTCTGTAAGCCAGAAGCCCCCGCAAGGCAGTTGGCCTGCCTGGGGATGAATGTGTCATTTGCCCAGCGAGCTGGCCCGTCCTAAGAAGACAAGCTATGGCAGGGTGCAGATGCACCCCAAACCACCACCACCCCCAGTTCATCCCTGGGCACCCTTCCCCATCATAACGGGAAGAAGGATGGCAACCACACACTGTCCAGAGAAGGTGGTGCCAGCATGCCCCCACTGTCCTCCCTTTGCCCAGAGGCCCACGGTACCTTGAGGTTCCCTCGGTCCAGGGCAGCAGTCAGATGCTTACGGACCTCGGTCAGCTGGGGCCTGGGGCCCCGGGGACTGGCCCCCTGCCGCAGAGGGTGTTCTTTCAGGTACTGCTCCAGCTTCGACTCGCCAAGGAGGAGTTCTGCCATGTCATCTACAAAGAACAAAGTGAGCAGCTTAACGGGAGTAAGGAAGGGACAGTGAGCTGAAAAACCACACCCTCAGGCTCCAGGCCCCCATCAGGGCCCTCCTGAACACCATAACCTTAAACGGGGTCCAAGTGGCAGCATCTAACAGGAGTTCTGTTCATTCATAAAGAATGTCCCACTAGTAGGTACCCAAACAGGTGCTGATGCACGCATTCACTCATTCCTTTGTCACACATTTATTGAATCTAGAACAATGGATACACAGAACTCAAGTTCAGTAGAAAAATCAAAGTTGTATTCTGAAATATCCAGTATGATCTTTATAAAACACACACAAACCCCAATACTCTGTATTTAATAGTTTTGCTATGAAATCTAGCTCTTTTGTGTTCTAAGGCCTTATACGTGGACATGAGCTGATAAGACCTCTGAATAGTCAGTCTTAGGGTGAGTTGTGGCAAAATGACATAAAATGCCTGCAGTTTATTTCTGCCTAAAAGTCAGAACTATACAGTCACTCATATCTGGAAATATGTGAATGATGTTTTTACTTCTAAAAGAATACAGTTATATTTATACCTTTATCTATGTTTGCCTGCTAATTAGAATAAAATGCTCACTCCAGGAGCAGCTCTTTGGAACCCACATGCCTAGAATGTTCTGAACAAACCCACAACAATGCATATACCAACTTAAGCATGGTCTTCTTTTCTGTGATGGGGCAGAACATAATTTTATTAAAATATAAAAGCAGTTTTAAACAGTCTGGAAGGATATACCTAAAACCCATGATAGAAGTTACCCCTGGGGTGCTGGGGAAATGACCTCAACGGGTTTAGTGACTAAAACGGACTTTGGCTTTATCTTTAACGTTCTGGTCTTGGAAAGAAGAGTAAATTCATCTATTATTTGCTTAATTAAAAATTAACTCAAAAAATAATCACTGGGAACCCAGACTGAGATTCTGGATGGGAGGTCCATCAAAGGCCACGGGCTGTAACAAGAGCCTTTCCCAAGTCCACTCCTTAGTCTGACCCGAAGCTACTGCATCTGTAGGTCCCAGGAGTGCTTCTGTCTGTCCACTGGGAAACCTAAAATCATCCTGTCATGGTGACACCTCAGGCCCTGGGAGGAGCCAGACAACACCAAATTGAGGCCAAGTGAAGTTAGTGAACTCAAGAATTCTTCAGACATCCAAGAAAAAGTAAATCATCTACAAGGCGGGGAGAAAGCTGAGCAGGGCCTAGGGCAGGTCCAACACCATAAGGCAGGGAAGCCAGGAGTGCAGAGCGGAAGCCGGGCGAGTGCAGCTCAGCTGAAACACCCATAAGGAAGAAAGCAGCGAGCAGCATTCTCCCAGAGACATGAGCCCTTCTTGGAAAACGATATCGACTTAACAAAGAGATGATTCAAAATAAAGGACTCGGGAATGTGAGACCTGTAGGCAAGGGCCTGGGAGTGAATATTAGAGCATTTAAATACAGAATACTAAATACCTGGGAGAATTGTAGTTACAGAACAGCATATGAATGTTAGAAACCTAGACAATGCAAAAACAATATAACAAAAAAATTGGGAGGAGCTTCAGAACTCCATGTCTTCATCTTTCAAATCACTGACATGCAGTTTTAAAAAAATTACATGACTCTGATCATCTACTATTTTTCAAAATCACTTTTAAAATTTAGTGGAACTTCTGGGAATATGGAGGAGAGGGTAAGGCGGAGTGGGATTCTCCTCCATGAAAGAAACTAGAGAGGGGCCAGAGGATGCCCTGGACTGCTGTTTCAGGGTGCCACCGGCTATAGAGGGCCCCCTACAATACATGGTGGGGACGTAGAAAAAAACAGAGAGAGACGGCACTGTGACGGATGACAGACAGGGTAACTTTGTTTGGTCAGGACTGCCTCCCTGGGCCAGCAGCAGCAACACAGCTGCCAGGCAAGGGAGTGAGCAGTGGCTTTCCATGCCCGTGGACCCACCTTAGCAGTTTAGCTGGGAGGTGGTCCTCCACAGCCATAGGGCTGGGAGCTCCCAGGAGGGAACCCGGGAGGGCAGCATTTACTCTCCCCCACAGAAGTCTGGGAGGTGCACCAGCAAGAAGTGGGGATAGGAGAGGGTGTCATACGGAGGCATCAGGGGCCCCACCCATACCCCAGAGGCTCATGGGTATGCAGGAGGCAGGGAGCGGGACATGTTTGGGCCAGAGGGTGCCCTTGAAAAAACTCCCTTCTGAGCTGCACAGGGCCCACATCGCACCCCCAGGGCAGGCAGTCCCCAGTGCACACAAGAACTGGTGCACTGATTGGATCTCCACCCAGTTTGGACCCCACCCAGTGTACAGAAGTTCAGGGATGACCAGCTTGAGAGTAAAAGGCAACTCAAGAGCACCACCTGCTGGTAGGATAGGGAAACTTCACCCCAGTAGCTGTTGCTCTGCCGAATTATATATAACTGCTCAAATAATCCTGCATTTCCCAAAAAAACCTTATCGAGACAAGCAAACGCCCCAAAGCCAATAGAAAATCATAAATCCTGAAGAATCGAGAGGATATGGACAAACTAAAAGAACAAATTAAAAAGCCAGAAGAGACACAAAATTTGGAGCAACTAAAGAAGTACACACAAATCTCCAAAACAACTTCAATGAGATGGCTAAAGACATAAAGGACATCAAGAAGACTACAGAAGAGGATAAAGAAGAATCTGAAAGTGTAAATTAAAAAATAGCATATCTAATGGAAATAAAAGACACTGTAGATCAAATTTAAAATATACTTCAGACACACAACAACAGATATGAAAAGGCAGAAGAAAGGATAACTGAACTGGAGGACAGGTGAATGGAATGCAAACACTCAAAAGAACAAATGGTGGAAAAAATAAAAAAATTTGAAATGGATCTCACAGAAATGATGGATAACATGAAGCAATCAAATATAAGAATCATCGGTATCCCAAAGGAGAAGAGAAGAGTAAAAGGGCTGGGAAGAGTATTTCAAGATATAACTGGGGGGGGGGGGGACCGAAGATGGTGGCTAGGAGAGACAGGGCAAAAAAACACCTCTGTGAAAAATACTAGATAAAAGCCAGAAAGTGACCCAGAACACCAGTTCCAGCAATGCACCAGCTGGACAAGGTCTGCTAAATCCACAGGGACCATGCACTTGGTGAAACTGGGATTCTGCATTCTGAAACAAGTGCGTAAGCCTGCTAAATATCCGGCAGCCATGCTGTGGTGTGAAGAAACCATGGGTTGGCGTTCGGAAGTGGCTTAGTTCTTTTTTTTTAAAAAAAAAAACAAAAGCGACTATAGATACGGCAGTGAGAACTGCACAGTGAAGCATGGCAGGAACGGGCTGTGCAAACGCCTCAATATTTGGAGGGGAAGATAGCCTTTAGGACAGCCACTGCTAATTGTCTCGGAGCAAGGAAGGCAGAGGTGAGCCAAACGGGGAAAATAACCATGCCCTTTGCAGCCATCTTCCCGGAGAGCTGGGAATGCTCCTGCCCAGCACCGGTGCCACAACCCAGGGCTGTGCCAAAACACTGAGTGTGACAGGAACTGCTTCCAGCAACACACACACATGCCACAATATTAGAAGGGGACAATACCTTTCATGCACCCACAGATAACTTTCCCAGAGCTGGGAAGGCAGAACTGTGCGAAAAGAGGAAAATTTACCCACCCCATACAGCCATCCTTATGGCAGGCTGGGAACACACCTACACAGCCCGGCGGCCCAGAACCTCCCTTGAGGGACAGCGCACACTTGTGATGTAGCACAACCTTTCCTCAACAGAGGCCCTAGAAGGGCACAGTTTGGAAGAGGGACCCACTCAGAAATCCCAGGGACCATATGCCAATACCGAAGACGTGGGTCAGTGGCAGAGACAATCTGTGGCAAGACAGAAACGAAGGTTTAGACTCTTGTAACAGCCTTAAATCTCCAGGAACACCTGGGAGGTTTCCTTATTAAAGCTGCTCTCCCTCCCTAACCGCTGAGACACACGCTTCACATTCAGAGCGGACAGTACCAACAACACACCCAAACTTAGTGCACCAATTGGACCCTACAAGAATCAGACCCCCACACACCACAAAAACAAAGCTGGGGAGAACTGACTTGAGGGGAATAGGTGACTCCCAGACGCCATCTGCCGGTTAGTTAAAGTGTACACCACCAAGCTGTAGATCCAACAAATCAGAGATTAGTCTTTGAGTAACCCTACACATCCTAAAAGAACCCTATCAAGTAAAGCAAATGCCAAGAGGCCAAAAACAACATAAAATTTTAAAGCATATGAAAAAATCAGATGATATGATATGGATAACCCAAACCCAAAGACCCAAATCAAAAGTTCAGAGGAGACACAGTACTTGGAGCAATTAATCAAAGAACTAAAGACAAGCAATGAGAGCATGGCACAGGATATAAAGGACATGAAGAAGACCCTAGAAGAGCATAAAGAAGAACTTGCAAGAGTAAATAAAAAAACAGATGATCTTATGGAAATAAAAGAAACTGTTGACCAAATTTAAAAGATTCATAGTACAAGACTAGAGGAAGGTGAACAACGAATCAGCAACCTCAAGGACCACAGAACGGAAAATGAAAGAACAAAAGAAAGAGTGGGGAAAAATAAAAAAAAATAGAAATGGATTTCAGGGATATGATAGATAAAATAAAACGTCCAAATTTAAGACTCATTGGTGCCTCAGAAGGCAAAGAGAAGGGTAAAGGTCTAGAAAGTGTATTCAAAGAAATTGTTGGGGAAAACTTCCCAAACCTTCTACACAATATAAATACACAAAGTCTAAATGCCCAGCAAAATCCAAATAGAATAAATCCAAATAAACCCACTCCAAGACATATTCTGATCAGACTGTCAAATACTGAAGAGAAGGAGCAAGTTCTTAAAGCAGCAAGAGAAAAGCAATTCACCACGTACAAAGGAAACAACATAAGACTAAGTAGTGACTACTCTGCAGGCACCACGGAAGCGAGAAGGCAGTGGCATGACATATTTAAAATTCTGAGAGAGAAAAATTTCCCACCAAGAATACTTTATCCAGCAAAGCTCTCCTTCAAATTTGAGGGAGAGCTCAAATTTTTCACAGACAAACAAATGCTGAGAGATTTTGCTAATAAAAGACCTGAACTACTTCATATACTAAAGGGAGCCCCACTGACAGAGAAACAAAGAAAGGAGAGAGAGATATAGAGAAAAGTTCAGTACTAAAGAGATTCAATATTGGTTCATTAAAGGTCAATAAGAGAGGGAAAAAATATATCTGACAAACATAAACCAAAGGATAGGATGGCTTACTCAAGAAATGCCTTCACAGTAATAACACTGAATGTAAATGGATTAAACTCCCCAATTAGAAGAGAGAGATTGGCAGAATGGATCAAAAAAATATGAACCACAAATATGTTGCACACAAGAGACTCATCTTAGACACAGGGACACAAAGAAATTGAAAGTGAAAGGATGAAAAAATATTTCATGCAAGCTACAGCCAAAAGAAAGCACGAGTAGCACTAGCAATATTAATCTCAGATAAAATAGACTTTAAATGCAAGGATGTTATGAGAGAAAAAGAAGGCCACTACATACTAATAAAAGGAGCAATTCAGCAAGAAGAAATAACAATCATAAATGTTTATGCACCAATCAGGGTGCCACAAAATACATGAGACAAACACTGGCAATACTGAAGGAAGCAATGGATGTTTCCACAATAATTGTGGGAGACTTCAATACATCACTCTCTCCTATAGACAGATCAACCAGACAGAAGACCAACAAGGAAACTGAAAACATAAACAATCTGATAAATGAATTTGACTTAACAGACATATATAGAACATCACATCCCAAATCACCAGCATACACATTCTTCTCTAGTGATCACAGAACTTTCTCCAGAATAGACCATATGCTCTGACATAAAACAAGCCTCAATAAATTACCAAAAAAAAATTGTAATTATTCAAACACATTCTCTGACCACGATGGAATAGAATTAGAAGTCAATAACCATCAGAGACTTAGGAAATTCACAAACACCTGGAGGTTAAACAACACACTCCTAAAATAAATGTTTATAATGTAGAACGTAGGGGAACTAGCGATAGAGCGCAATTAATGAAGAGTGAAAGATAACCCAATAAGAACAGATGAGCTATCGTGGGTAAATTTAACATTCTGGGAATGCCCAGGAATGGCTATGGTTTGTTAATTTCTGATGAATATGGTGGGAACAAGTTGGAAGTAAAGTAGCTATTTTAGGTTAGCTGTCTTTTTCTCACTCCCTTGTTATGGTTTGTTTGAAATTTTTTTTATTGTATATCTTCAAAAAAATTTTTATATGGTTAATGTAAAAAAAAGAGTTAATTAAAAAAAATGAAAAAAAATATGCAGAGTACCCTTAAGCTGGTGGGAATTCAGGGTGTTGGGCTTCCCCACTTCGACGGTTGCTGATGTGCTCACAGACATAGGGGACCGGTGGATTGATGGGCTGAGCCCTCTACCACAGGACTTGCCCTTGGGAAGACTGTTGCTGCAAAGGAGAGGCTAGGCCTTCCTATAATTATGCCTAAGAGCCTCCTCCCGAATGCCTCTTTGTTGCTCATATTTGGCCCTCTCTCTCTAGCTAAGCCAAGCAGGTGAAACCACTGCCCTCCCCACTACGTGGGATCTGACACCCAGGGGAGTAAATCTCCCTGGAAATGTAGATTATGACTCCAGGGGAGGAATCTAGACCCAGCATCATGGAATGAAGAACATCTTCTTGACCAAAAGGGGAATGTGAAAGGAAATGAAACAAGTTTCAGTGGCAGAGAGATTCCAAAAGGAGACGAGAGGTCACTCTGGTGGGCACTCTTACACACAATATAGACAACCCTTTTTAGGTTCTAAAGAATTAGAATAGCTAGCTGTAAATACCTGAAACTATCAAACTACAACCCAAAACCCATGAATCTTGTAGACAATTGTATAAAAATGTAGCTCATGAGGGGTGACAATGGGATTGGGAAAGCCATATGGACCTCACTCACCTTTGTCCAGTTTATGGATGGAGGAGTGGAAAAATGAGGGGAGGGGCGTAGAAAAAAGGAAGGCACCCAGTGTTCTTTTTCACTTTGGTTTTTATTCTCATTGTTTTTGTGTGTGTGGTAATGAAAATGTCAAAAATTAATATTGGTGGTCAACAATGAGGAAGATGGCAGCGTAGAGAGTAGTGGAAGACTGTTAGTCCCTCCCCAGAACAATTTATAAATGACAAAAAAACTAGTAAATAACCTGGAATAACAGCGGGGAGACAAACATGACTGTCCACTCATCACCCACCAACCTGAACTGGGAGGAATGTCCGAGATCACAGCATAAAATCTGTAAGTAAAACTGCGGGCCCGCGCTGAGAGCCGGGAGCCGAGAGCCGCGAGCCACGAGCCCTTCCCTCACGGAAGCCGTGCAGTGCACTCCCTCACCCAGCTCCAAGTGAGGTTTTAATGTTAACAGCCCAATAGAGACTGCGAATCCTCAACAAGCAGAGGCTTTTGGTGACAACTAACCTTGGGAGAGTCGGGGGACATAGCTGTCTCAGGACAGGAGCCCAGAGGATTGGGGGCTATCTCTGGCTGACGGGTGAGCCTGGGAGCTTTTCTGTCCCTTTCTCTCTGTGGAGAAAACCTGAGCCGTTCTCAGCCTGCAGTTGCACCCAGCCCTAATCAGCGCGCAGCACTTTGCTGTAAAGACAGCGTGAGACATTTTAAAATCAAAACATTTTAATCAACAGAGTCAGAGAAACAAAGAACTTATTGATAGGCAAAGGACATC
>PVKY010006469.1:0-15945 GCA_004027775.1 Bradypus variegatus
CAACTTACAGGAAATTCAAGGGATAGGGACATAACCAACACTAAGAGAATCCTATCAGCAAAATTTCAGGCTATGGGAAACCCTACAGGACAACCAATCAGTTTTCTTCAAAAACACCGACAACAAATACAACGAATAAAAGAGAGGGGCTTAAAAGACATCAGCTAATCTCAAAATATGGACTGAATTCCAATATAAACAAGCTATAAAGAAAAATCACATTAATAAAACAGAGAAATTTGAACATAGCCTTACTGGAATTAATATTGTTGGAGGAAATATTATTAAATTCTTAGCTTTAATAACTATATTTTAGTTGTGTTTTTAAATCCTTATCTTTTGGAGGTAAATATTAAAGTATTTATAAAACAAATTGTATGCTGCCTAGAATTTGCTTCAAGGGAATTCAGGAGAAATAGAAGAAATAAGATTAGCCATGATAGATAACTGTAGAAGCTGAATGATGGCTACATATAGAATAAGAGCTGCTTCTCTCCGCTCCTGTGTAAGCTTGAAATTTTTCATAATAAAAAGTTTAAAACAAGAAATAAATATAAAAAGTTAGTCTCCTCCACTTTTTCATGTCTGCCTCTCCTAGAATATCATTTACCTAGACATATTTGTCTGATTCAGCAGAATCAATACATTTTAATTCTACCCCCCCAAAAAAAAGTAGTATAGAGAAAATATTTCTAAACACTTAGGACCACATACAGAACATCTCACAAGACAAATTTCCTATTTGTGCTGCCTAACCTAAAAGTTTCCTCTTATTTAAATTTATTTTCTGACCAGTGCCTCTCATCACCCTCCTCCCAATTCCTGTTGCAGATATGACTTTCTAAGTGTTTAATTTTCCTATAAAGGAACCAACTCCTGAATGGGCCCACAAACTCTTCCCCTGACAAATATTCCCTGATCTAGAGACACTACAACTGGAAGTGTATCTATGCCTAGCTAAATGAAAGTGGTAGACAGTCACTGGTTAGAAAAAGGAGGTGGCGGGAGGTGGGGCCCACATCCCTGCCATCAGATCCACTAGCATCATCAGTGTAGTGGATTCAGGAGAAATAGAAGAAATAAGATTAGTCATGATGGATAACTGTAGAAGTTATCCATTAGGGCACATTTGTTAGTCCCTCTCACCCACCTTGTAGGGTTTTCATGAGAATGAGATCATGTATGCAGACACTGAAAAGAGGTTCAGGCACGGAGAAGGTGTCCCAGGTAAGCAAGCTTCCTTCCCATTGGAAAGGAGGTTGGCAAAGAAAATGGAAATGGGCCTAGGTGGTGATAGAGAAGAGAAGACCCAGTTTGGAAGGGAGCTGCCATCAAACTGGATGGGTTAAAACAATAGAAATGTATTGTCTCATAGTTCTGGAAGCTGAAAGTCTGAAAGTCTGAAATCAAGATGTTGGCAGGGCCACATTTCCTCCAAAGGGCCTTCACATTTTTTTATAATTCAGTTTTATTGAGATACATTCACATACCATGCAATCATCCACAGTGCACAGTCAATTGCTCACAGTACCATCATATAGCAGTTCTTGACGACGTTGCCCAACTCCAGCCTCTGCGTCCGTCATCACAGCTCTCCCGGTGCTGGTGCCTCTTCTCCTGGCCAGTCATATTGTATCAGGGCCCATCTTACACATCTCCATTGGATTACATCTGCAAAGACCCTATTTTCAACTCAGGGTTGCCTTCACAGTTACCAGAAGTTGGGAAGTTGGGACTTTTGCATCTCTTTTCAGGAGACACAATTCAACCCAGGAGACCAAGGACAATTGAAGATGTGGACACAATGGCCAAAGTGACAGGAAAAGAAAGCTGGGTAGGACAGCCACCAGGAGTAGGCCAGATCCCAGAAGGTGGGGTGGTCCCCGTGAGGTGGACCCCTCTCAGGAAATGTGGGCCATTTGCTTATTCTCAGCCTGCTTTTTCCACACCCCTGCACCCCACTTCATATCTGGCCACCCTGGCACTCACCTGGTCAATATCACCCATCCTTTGGCCTTCCTCCCTGGGTCACTTCCAGCCTCCAGCTGGTATAACCTAGGGGTGCCTGATAATCTCATGCATGGGTCTTAGGCAATAGGAGAAAGGTTTAGGTAACCAAATCCAAAGGATCCATGGAATCACCTTCTAAGCTGTAGGCAGGCACCATTCCAAACTGGGACTCCAGGGCAAGCCAGGGCCCCCACCACCAGCAGAAACCCCTCCTGACCCTATCACCTATTTGCATGAATCAGCACATGGGTTTCCAGCAAAGAGAGAAATAAAGAGATGAAGAAACGAAGGATGCCTTTTTCTAACTTACCCTGCAGGTAACGAGGCGGCAAATGAAAGCAACTGTTGTGAGCACGCTGTGAGGCTCAGGACACAGGCTGGGTGGTTTTGGGGCCAAGTGAGAACTATCACAGAACATGGGTCCCTTTGCCTCATGGCACAGAGCCCAGTTTTGGCTAACAAAGAGTGAGGCATAGGCAGTGCCATTGAGCCCCTCGGGTGCGTTCCTACCAGAATAGCACTGGGAGGCAGCAGCCAGAGCTGAAAAAAAGGGGGCGACAAAAGGCAGGGAGGGGTGGCAGTGATGAGGTACCTTTCTCAAGTGACATCCAGAAAGGACCCAATGAGGACACCCAAGCAAAAGAAAATGAGTGGAGCAATTGTGAGCACACATGGCCCTCCCCAGGGACTCCACCATCTCCAAGCAGAGTTGGAGGCCAAGATTCTGCCTTCGCTAGAGGAAAGAGCCACCACCGGTGTCCCAGTGATTAATATTGAAGCTCTCTTGTTGTAAATGCAAGTTGACAGTCCTGGGGGACATTGGGATCACACACACACACATGCACATGTACACATACACACGTGTAGGGAGCACACTTCCAGGGAGTTTCGGGGCCATGAGGCACCGTGGTAGGCACTGAGATGTAGCTCCAAGGACAGAGACCCTTGCAGATAGGACAGAGTTTATATTTTACCAGGGAGACCAGCTGTAACCACGCGCAAGGACCCACAATCTAATGCCCAATGAACGAGCACAGATGACAAGAAATTTGAAATTCCCAAAAGGTCAAGGTCAGTGGGTGCTGAGGGCTCCAGGGAGGTCTGTCAGAGAAGATGCCTTTGTTCTTTTCCTGAACCTCTATGGATCACCTCCCAGGAAGGGACCAGGCAAGGCTCTAAGCCCTGGGGATTCAGAGACAAGCAGAGCTGCCCCCATGCAGCTGAGTCATGTAGGGGAGAGATGAGTCTGGGGCCTTGTGATGATCTCTCTGAGCAGGGGATCAGCCGTGCTGCCCAGGGGGGCAGGGGGAACATAAAGGCCTGCTCAAGGGTGACCACTGCTCCAATCTTAAAGGAAAGGGCAGTGACAGTCCAGACAGAGGCCAGAAGCAGCAGACATGGAGCTGTGCTGCGCAATGTCTGTTCACAGAAGGTCCATGTGGTTACAGTGGCCAGGAGCAGGGAGCCAGAGGCTGGGTAATAGTCCAAAAGGCAGTAGTCAGACCTGAAGGGTCTTTGAACCATGGTAAGGCAGGAAGCGTCCAGAATAGCCATGGGTTTCTTCTGTCAGGGGAAAGCCCTTGTGGGGGAAGCCAGGGCATCAAGGAAGGGAAGATTCCATTCTGCCACCAGGAAAGTCCCTCACCTTTCCCAGGGCTTCCATTTTCTCTTCTGTTAAGCAAGAGCTACCCACCTCTCCTCCACCTAGCCCCACGATAGAAGCACCCAGTGGACTGTGGTTTGTGGCAGTCTTCAGACTAGTTGCAATGCCTGGTAAAGGATAGGAGAGCTCACGGCTGGGAACTCTCAAAGCCAACCCATCATGTCCTGGCAATATGGAGCCAACCAACAACCCGCTTAATAACCATTCATGGAGAGTTGTATCCAAGAGTACCCAATAACTCTTCTGTAGATGGAAACCAAATTTAGCTGATTTATTTTAAGTGAGAGTTACACAAGTCATCACCAAGTATGGATTTAAGCTTTACAAATTAATGAAAGGGAAAAATTATGAATGCATCCAAACCACAATCCACGTGCAGCTTTGTCCTTGAACAATCAGTAATTTTGAATTGTCATCTGTGTGCCTGATGATGAAAAGGAGACTTGACCAGTCCCTTCTCCAAATAATAAAAATTGATTTTTGACCAAGGCCAATCTATTGTTCCAAATCATTAACTTCAGAGAATAAATCATTTTCTGATGCAGTAAAACTGGTTTCTGGGGGGTTGGTGACTCGGGCAGCAGGTAATGCAGAACTGAAAACCTCTGATAGCTGGCAGCAGCTCTGGGGAGGACAAAGCAACCTCCCTTTTCTGATTCTTTGGGCTTCCTTTCAGGCATCTGAATTCCAGCTAGATCTGGGTGCTTTCAAAGCAAAGCATTTAAGCCTTCTCATCCTGAGACCCAGATTTTGGCTTGTCCTGGAGGAACACCCTGGGCTCACCTGAACCCCAGGTCAGCTTCAGTGCTTTCAGGATGGAGATGGTGTCAACAGCAGGTGACCCACAGGGACCTGGCCACGTCCTCCCAGTCCTGAGAGCAGAGCAGGGAGAAGGGAGGTGCCTCTGCAGCCGAGCAACATGGAGGTCACTCCAAATCACAAACTGGAAACGCCATAAGCAAGCCTCATGACTATCAATCAGAAGTCAGAATTGCAAGACATTCTGGAGAAAAATACATTCTTCTCCCTCAACTCTGAACACAAGACCATCCTCTTCTATTTCTTATTCTGAATGGCAATAGCATCTCTCCAGTTTCCCCATCCAGTGCTGGCAGCACAGCCCACCACATACAGAAGCAGGGGGAGGGAAGTCTAAACTATACAAAGGACCAGCAAGTGGCAGGAGCAGTGCTAGGGCCTGCTTACCTGACTCTCACTGGCGTGGTACATGGAGGATGTTGTTAGACCTTCTGCACAGATTGAAAAAATGAGGCTTGAAGAGATCATCGCCAGACCACAATTAAAACCGCTGCTCCAATGCCACAGTCTCTGCCCTTTCCCCCACCCATGCAGAACCCAGGGAGGGGTCCCTTCTGCAGCCCATCTGTCTGGAGACCCCAGGCACAGTGGGGTCGGCCACAACAGGTCTGCTGGGTCCCAGGCGACTACAGAGTACCAAGTTCTTGTCAGTCACAGGGTCCCCGGGGTGGACGCTTTAGGAGAGAGGGTCACTGGGCAGGGCCCCCATGAAGTGTGGACTGGCCACCCTGAGGGGCTTGGCTGAATGGCCCCAAGTCAACACTATACTCTCTTGCAGCCCCAGTCACGATCCTATGACCTGGGGGTTGGCCAAAATTTCTTTCTGGCTCTCTCGGCTATGACATCACCATTCAGGAACACCTGGCCAGCCATGTGTGTGCAGAGTAACCTGACACACACACACACACACACACACACACACACACACACTCAGGGTCATGCAGTGCTGATAGTCTGTCTTAGTTTGCCAGAGATGCCACGACAAACACCATGCAATAGTTTGGCTTAGACAATGAGCATTCACTGACCCAGGGTTTTGGAGACTAGTGGTGCAAAATCAAGATGTTGGCAAGGATGTGCTTTTTCTCAGAGTCAGTAAGCAGTTTTCTGGTAAGGCAGACCTCTACCACATGGCCATTTCTCTCTCTCTTTTTTTTAAGTGATAACTACTTGATAATTTAACAAGTAGTTAGCAAATTTCAAAGAATGTTAGGGGTTACTGTTCTATACAGTTGATTTTCTTACTGTGAAATTTATCGTATATACAAAAAGGTGATAACTTTCAAAGTAAAATTTAACAAGTAGCTATTTAGCAAATTTCAAAGGATGCTATGGGTTACAATTCCACCATATCAGTTCTTTCCTTCTAGCTATTCTAATACCCTAGAACTAAGAAAAAGAAAATTATACAGAGATTCACAATCCTTTGTTAAATTCCATCTTGTCTATTCCTACCCCTTCGCCTAGTTTATTTACCTTCCCAGTCTGCAGGGATGTCTAGGCAGTGACCACCCTAACTTGTTCATGATGAAAAGGGGTGTCGACATTATAGGAAAGGGGGATGCATATGGTTGATATTCTTGAAAAGGCTATTGCCTCTGGGGTTTAGGACTTAGCTGGCATAGGAGCTCTCTGGAGGATTTAAGTTTCTGAAGAATAAACTTAGTGAGTGAAACTTTCATAGAGTTCCAGATAGGGATCCAGGTATTCCTTAGGGTTTTCGGGACTGCTGTTGACTTAGCTTTGTCATACTGTGGCCATTTGACATATCTAGCTGAAGCTTGTTTTGGAGTAACTCCAGGACAGCCTTTCAACTCTATTTGAAATCTTTTAGCCACTGAAACCTTATTTTGTTGCCTTTCTTTTTCCTATTTTGGTCAAAAAGGCATTCTAAACCCCTTGATGCCAAGGTCAGGCTCATTCTTAGAAAATGTGTCCCCCATCGCCAGGGAGACTCATTCTCCTAGAGGATCCTGTCCCATGTCCGGAGGAAGGGGATGAATTTATTTTCAGAATTGGGCTTAGAGAGAGAAAGTCCACATTTGAGCAACAAAAGAGGTTCTCTGGAGGTAACTCTTAAGCATAATTATAGGTGGATTTAGCCTCCCACTTACAGCCATAAGTTTCACAAGAGCAAACCTCAAGACTGAGAACTTGACTTATAAAGTAGGTGGTTCCCAAGTTCACATAGCATATGTTCCGTCCATGATAATCCATCCATATCTCACATTATTGTCACTTAGTTGTACAACCCTCATCACTCTCCATTTTAAACAATTCTCATGACCCCAACATCCCATAGCTCTTTTTAGCCCTTAATTATTTGTCCCTAGTGTTTCTGTGGTACTAGTAAGGTATTCCTATTAATTATAGTCCCTAGTATGCAATAGGTAGATTTTTCCCATATACCATTCTGTTGTCAACTCTCTGTACCAGTGTCATACCTTAGAAGTACATCATGCAAGCATCTATGTGTATTTGTAGTGCTGATCTACAAGTGCTGTGGGCTATAGGCCTTTAATCAACCCATTTCAAATGTGGCCCTTTGTCTTTACTCTCTGACTTCTACTGGTTTTGGGCTTCTACTGGCAGACTGTGTTCAAATTTCCATATAGATTAAGACTCACCTTGATTCAGTTTGGCCACACCTCAATTAATACTAACATCTGAATAGATCCTATTTAAAAATGGATTCACTCAAAGGAATGTAGATTAAGACTTGAACATGTCTTTTGTGGGGGACTTTGATCCCCAACATAGTCTACATATTTAGCCACTGCTATCGGGGCAGAGGGCTCCAACCAATCAAAATAAACCACAGCCAGGGACGTCCAGACAGGCCCCACCAGTGCACACACCAGCCAAACACAGGCTCTGGGGCCATTGCTGGTTGCCACTGGTGTGGACCCCAAAGTTAAGCTGGGCTGATGAGATTCTGTCTCCCAGGAACTCAGAATTAGGAGAAAGAGATTCTGGTCTCTTAAGAGAGGAAAAGTAAATTGTTATCCTGGATGACCAAAATTTGACATCATATGGACTTGCAGAGAGCTGAATTGTGCTCCGCCCCCCCCAAAAAAACATATATGTTCAACTCCTAACTTCCACTAGCTATGAATATAATACTATTTGGAAATAAGGTCTTTGCAGATGGAATCAAGTTAAGAGGAGGTCACGGCGAATTAGGCTGGGCCCTAATCCAACGTGATTGATGCCATAAGAAGAAGAGAAGAAATGCATCTACACACAGAGGCCCAAAGGCCATGAGAAGACAGAGCAGAGGCTGGAGTGATGCAGCTACAGGCCAACAAATGCCAAGGACTCTGGCCATCACTGGAAGCCAGGAAGAGGCAGGGAAGAGTCTTCCCTAGAGCCTCCGGGGGAGCAGGGCCCTGTGAAACATTGACCTCAGACTTCTGTCCTCCAGAACTAGGAGAACAAATTTTCTGTTGTTTTAAGCCACCAAGTTCGCAGTAATTTCTTACTGTAGTCCTAGAAAATTCATATATGGGCCTAGAAGCAAAGAAAGCCTAATTCAGAGAAAATATAATGTGGCAGAGATGAATCAGAGATACTCTCATTGGCGTTTTGTCTTGTGGCTTCTGTTCTTGACTAAGTTCCACTGTACTTCTGCACTGAGAGTCAATTTTTAAAACCCTTTATCCTTACTTGAAACCAAAGAGCTCTCTTTGCTTATGTAGCAGGGTCAAAACTTATATGCTACAACTCAGATTCAAAAACAAAGGAGCATTCTGATTTTCCGGCTCTAATCTCAACTTCTTCGAAATCTCCCTTCCCATCAGTGAAGCAGCTCTCCCTGGACCCCACTCCTGCCTGGGTGTGAGGGAGTCTTCACATTTGCCAAGGATAAGTTGACTTCTTTTGATGTAAAGCAGTCTTAAATCTTATGGGTGAGTGTTCATGGGGGTTACTCCCCCCGACCCCCTTCCCCTAGCCACGGTCACTGCAGTGTGGAAGTTCCAGTGACCACAGGAAGGAGGCCTCAGATATGTCTCTGTCCTCCAGGTCCTCACTGGCCTTGCCCCTGCCACTGATGACCTCGGCTCATACAGCTGTCATCTCCAGGGACTGTGGGCTCTCAGCCACATTCTGTATTCCCAAAAGGGGAAGGGGGCCCTCGGTGCCTCTCCCACACATCTGCGCAACCTCGGGGGAATCAGGGAGAGCGTTTCAAGTTCTTTCTTTGCTTATGCATTCCATGCTGCCATTTTGTCCCCTGGCCCCACCAGCCCCAGTCAGCCTGAGGCCAGTGAGGCAGTCACCTCCAGAGTTTAACAGGGGTGAGGCACAAGCCCCCATACTTTTACTCTCCCTTCGGTAACCCCACATTCCTCTCTTCTCAGCCCCACTACCACGACAACCCCTTCTCAGTCCAAGGAGAGTGGAGGGCTGAGTTCCTCATGGCCTATGCCGGTGTGAATGTATTATGTCCCCCAAAACACCATTATCTTTGATGTAATCTTGTGTGGGCAGATGTATCAGTTTTGATTAGATTGTAATTCTTTGAGTGTTTCCATGGAGATGCAACCCACCCAACTGTGGGTGATGATGCTAATTGGATGGTTTCCATGGAGGTGTGGTCCCGCCCATTCAGCATGGGCCTTGATTGGTTTACAGGAGCACTACATAAGTTCAGACAGAAGGAGCAAGCTTGTTACAGCCAAGAGGGACACTTTGAAGGGCACACAGGAGCTGAGAGAGTAGCTGTAGATGACAGACAGTTTGAAGACAGCCGTTGAAAGCAGACTTTTGCTCTGGAGAAGCTAAGAGAGGACAAATGCCCCAAGAGCAACTAAGAGTGACATTTTTGAGGAACTGCAGCCTATAGAGGAACATCCTGGGAGAAAGCCATTCTGAAACCAGAATTCCAGAGCAGAAGCCAGCCACGTGCCTTCCCAGCTAACAGAGGATTTCTGGACACCATTGACCATCCTCCAGTGAAGGTACCCAGTTGCTGATGTGTTACCTTGGACACTTTATGGCCTTAAGACTGTAACTGTGTAACCAAATAAACCTCCTTTTATAAAAGCCAATCCATCTCTGGTGTTTTGCATTTCAGCAGCATTAGCAAACTAGAACGTGGCCCCTGGCAGGGTTTTCCCCAAATCCCTTCACCTCCCTACCACTTCCCCTTCCTGTCTGGCAGTGGACAGCCCTGCTTCACACCCTGTCTCCTCCCCGCCTGATAGCCATCCTCATCCTAAGAGCCCATGTTTCCTCTTCCCCTGGTCTAGCCTTATAGTCAGATTCAGTGCAGAGGGTTACAACTGGTCTGTCCCAAGGAAAATCACCTGAGGAGACACTGTTAAAATATTATCTCCATTTCTCTGAAATGGACTTGAGTTGCTTTCTGCTGCTTGTAGCCAATTCTTCATGAATACAGGAACTGACAAGAAGTTTGTGCTTGAATCTTTCCAAGGGCAGCCCTTGGGGGAAGGCATAGGGTGAGCAGGTAGAGGGAAGGGTTTGGTTTTGGTTCCAGCCATCCAGTGACATCCAAGGGATTCACAGGGCAGAGAAGGCCCCTAAATGAGGAGAGGGGGGGTGTTGGGCTGGCCTGGGACAGGAGCCTGAGCTCTCTGCCCCTTTTCCCTTTCTGGTGAAGGAAAGCCAGGGTACCTGGCAGCTCCCAGCAGGGGCAGGGATGCCAGGCCCGACTAAGCCCAGCTTCACAGGGGTCACCAAGCTGAGGCCCCCAGCCCAGTCCCCACTGCAAGGGTGCTAGGGTTTGTCAGCCATCCTGATATGGGACCTGGCTCCCAGGAGGAGCCCTGCACACCCCAGCCCCTGGGTCCTGAGTCACATGGGCCTCTGCTTCCATTTCCTGATTCCTGTTCCCCCACAGAGAGGAGAGCTTTCCTGGATGGCGGGAACTGCACTGGGGCTGACACCCTGCCCCACCTGCCCCATCCTCTCTGCTCAGGCCTGACCTTGTTCCTAAGGATCCAAGTCACCCACCACAAGGCCACCTGGCCTCTCCATCCATTGCAGTCACAGCCTCCCTGACATCACAGCCTCAAGTACCTGTAGCTGGGCCCCCTCCCCACCAGGGCAGCTGAAGGAGAGCAGAAAGGGTCCAGGGCTGGGTGAGGACCGTCTCTTTGACCCTTGTCTTTAAAATGCAGACCCCTCCTGCCTCCCTGGGCCCAGACTCCCATTCAGCCTCCACCCCCACCCAGTCCTGGGGCCTTCCATGTCATCCTGCTCATCAACGTCCCAGCAGGGCTTGTGTTGTCTAGATACGAAGCTCCTGCATGCCCTCAAAGCCTTAAAGTTCCAGAAGGACCTCACCTAAAGCTTCCTACCTCCCCTATGAGCGCCCTCTAGCCTCTGCTCTTTGTGGCTTGAAGGCACCTGGAGCAGGTAAGGTAACTTCTAGCAGGTCCTTGTTTCACAGGTGCTTCCCCCACCCCAGCCCTCCCGTCTCCCTTCAGGGCTCTGGCTTCCCCTCTCTGTGGTTTCACTGTTACTGGGTTGGTGGAATCCAATTCTGCAAGTCCCAGGAACTTGTTCCGGGAGAGGGAGGGGAAGGACACTCAGTGACCAGAGGTGGCAATCAACAGGCGGCAGACGGTGAGAGTCCTTGTTTGGGGGTGCATGGAAGGGGCAGGAGGAGGGAGAGCACTTGGCTCCTTCAAGTCACATAGTATCACAAGCTGATTTCCCTGCAAATGCATCTCTGTCTTGGATTGAGTATCTTTTGATTGAGTTTAGCATCTGGGCTCTGAAATGTATTCCCATTTATAAAGTCATCTTTAATAATTTCATACCATAATCTTTAAAATTTAATGAGCCCTCCAGAGATAATTAATAAAAATGTGACCTAACTTAAAAGGTAAAATATAGGAGTTTAATACTTTTAGATATTAAAAGATCACTGTCAAGGGAGGAGCTAAGATGTGGCATAGAGAGGAGTGGAAAACAGTTAGTCCCCCCCAAACAATTCATAAATGACCAAAAAACTAGTAAATAACCTGGAATAACAGCGGGGAGACAAATGTGACTGTCTACTTATCATCCACCAACCTGAATTGGGAGGAATGCCCAAGATCGCAGCATAAAATCTGTAAGTAAAGCTGCAGGCCCATGCTGAGAGCCGAAGCCAAGAGCTGATAGCCCCTCCCTCATGGAAGCCATGCGGTGAATTCTCTCAGCCCAGCTCCAAGTGGGGTTTTAATGTTAACTGCTCAATACAGACAGCAAATCCTCAACAAGCAGACAGAGGATTTTGGCGACAATTAACCTTGGGAGAGTCGGGAGACATATCTGTCTCAGGATGGGAGCCCAGAAGATCGGGGGTTATGTCTGGCTAATGGGTGAACCTGGGAGTTTTTCTGTCCCTTTCTCTCTCTGCGGAGAAAACCTGAGCTGTTCTCAGCCCACAGTGCTCTGCAGTAAAGACAGCCACAGCCATTTTAAAATCAAAACACTTTGATCAGCAGAGTCAGAGAAACAAAGAACTTATTGATATGCAAATGACATCAAAGGAGGGGGCATAGCTTCCCAAGAGGAAAGGGAGGGGCCCAGCCCTACTGCCCATCTGTCAGCCTTTCTAGAACCAGACCCCAAAGCCTGGGGGAGGAGAGCCACAGGCCACACTCTCTTACACAGGCAGTGACAGGCCAACAGGTGCATCAGACAGGCAGAAAAGCACAGGTGTCTCAATCCTCTAAGAAAAGCCATCAGGGAAACCAGATACTGAAATATTACCTCCTTCTGTGACCTGAGCCTGTTCTCATATGGGAAAACCTAATTGGGGTGGCCTGAGAGGTCAGATGCCTAGACAACAGAAAACTACAACCTATACTAAGAAAAACGAAGCTATGACCCAGTCAAAGGAACAAACGTACACTTCAACTGAGATACAGGAATTGAAACAACTAATGTTAAATCAATTCAAAAAGTTTAGAGAATATTTCACAAAAAAGATAGAGGCTGTAAAGAAAACACTGGGCATAATATAAGGCAGAAATTGAAAGTTCAAAAAAACAACCACTAGAATATATGGAAATGAAAGGCAACACAAGAGATGAAAGACACAATGGAAACATACAACAGCAGATCTCAAGAGGCAGAAGGAAACACTCAAGAACTGGAGAACAAAATACCTGAAAGCCTACACACAAAGGAGCAGATGGAGAAAAGAATGAAAAACTATGAGCCATGTCTCCGGGAACTTAAAGATGAAACAAAGTACAAGAATCTACATATCATTGGTGTCCCAGAAGGAGAAAAGAAGGGAAAAGGGGCAGAGGCAATAATAGACGAAATAATCAATGAAAATTTCCCATCTCTTATGAAAGACATGAAATTACAAATCCAAGAAGCACAGCATACTCCAAACAGAATAGAACTGAATAGGCCTACACCAAGACACTTAATAATCACATTATCAAATGTCAAAGACAAAGAAAGAATCCTGAAAACAACAAGAGAAAAGCAATCCATCACATACAAAGGAAGCTTAATAAGACTATGTGTGGATCTCTCAGCAGAAACAGTGGAGGCAAGAAGGAAGTGGTGTGATATATTTAAGATACTGAAAGAGAAAAGCCACCAACCAAGAATCCTATATCCAGCAAAGCTGTCCTTCAAATATGAGGGAGAGCTCAAAATATTTTCTGACAAACAGACAATGAGTGACTTTGTGAACAAGACACCCACCCTACAGGAAATACTAAAGGGAACACTGCAGAGTGATAGGAGAAGACGGGAGTGCATGGTTTGGAACACAATTTTGGGAGATGGTAGTACAGCAATGTAAGTACACTGAACAAAGATGGCTATGTATATGGTTGACAGAGGAAGGTTGGGAGCATGTGAGACACCAGAAGAAAGGAGGAAAGGTAAAGACTGGAACTGTGTAACTTAGTGAAATCTAGAGTGTTCAACAATTGTGATAAAATGTATAAATATGTTCTTTTACAAGGGAAAACAAGCAAATGTCAACCTTGCCAGGTGTTAAAAATGGGGAGGCATTGGGGGAGGGATGCAATCAGTGTAAACTAGAGACTGTAACTAACAGAATCATTGTATTATGCTTCCTTTAATGTAACAAAGGCAATATACCAAGGTAAATGCAGATGAGAGGGGGATATTGGGGAGGGGTGTGAGGCACTTGGCATCCGTGGTGTTGTCTGACTGTTCTACATTGATTTAAAGTTATCTTTCCTTTTGCTGCTACCTAGCTGTCATGTTTGTTTGTTTTCTCTCTTTTTTCTTTTTCTTCTGCCTATCTACCTTCTTTGACTCTTCCTCCTGCTTTGTGGAAGAAATGTAGATGTCCTTATATAGATTGTGGTGAGGGTGGTGAACACATAAATATGTGACTATACAGGGAACAATCGATTACTTAGGATGGAATGTATGGCATTTGAACAAAACCATTTAAAAAAATAGGTTGATGATGAAACCTTGAAGGCAATATTCTGAATGAGATAAGCCAGACACATAAGGACAAATGTTGTGGAGCCCCACCCACCGCAGAAGCAGGAGCAGGTAAATTATTGAGGCTGCTCCAAGCTTGAGCTGTGACTTGACAAATCCCTCCCATGCTCCCTGAGGGGAGTGAGCCTCTGCCCTGCTCTGCTCGCGATCCCCTCCATGTGGACCTTTCCTCCCCAAGCCTTCGCCTTCCAGGAGCCTACCTGGGCCAGACCCCAGCTTCCTGCACAAGCAATGGAGCGGCCATCCCTTTCCAATCGCTGGTTTTCTCCTGCTTAATCCCGGGCCCCAAAAGCAAAGAGAAAAAGAAGGAAGTAAAGTCTAGGCGTTCTTATCTCAGCAGAGCCCCTGCCCAGCGGAGACGCCTGCTGGCAGCTAAGAAAACAGCCTCTCCGCAGCTGTCCCGCATGCGCTGGGCCCCGACCCGGGCTTGATAAAGCCCAGGGTGTGCGCGCGATCCCCCCCGATGGCGGCTGGGCCGGGACGCCCCCACTTCTCCGCACCTCCCCTCCCCGCCAACTCTCCCGCAGCACGTGCCCACCCAGGCCTTGCTCTCCTTCTCTCTACTCCGTCCCCTGATCCCTACTTAGCACATCAGTCTCTAATCAAAACACCATCCACGCTTTACCGACCAGTCTCCATCTGTGATCACAGCCTTGGATTTGGTTCCTGGGCTTCCAGCCCCTTCTATTTATGCTCCATCTGGATTCTGATCCTGTGCTCGCCTTCTTGGGGGCTCTTGGTTCCTTCTTGATTAACGCGAACACCTGAAAGTCACGAGCTACCTGTGCAGCCGCGGCCGAGTCTGTCCGCTTGTCCACTCCTCTGCAGGCAGCTCGGCCCTGCTGAGCCATGAGCCCTGTTGCTGGTGCGCCCCGCGGCGCTCTTCCTCCCTCGCCCGCGCCACCTCCGTCCTACATCACTGCCTACAATCCTCTCCTTTCTGAAGACCAGCTCTGATGCCATCTCCTCCAGGAAGACTCCCTGACTTCCCCAGGTGGTGCGTTTCCTCCCCTTCAGCCTCTCATGGCTCAGTCTGTACCCTTATCTATGCAGCAGTGATTTCTAACTACAATGCGTCTCCTCCCTGCACGGAGGCTCTGTGAGGTGAGGGACCAAGGCTTGTTCTCCATGGATGCCAGCTGTAAGGATTTTGGGATGGACTGTGAGATGGCAGCCCTCCCACGGGGCTTGGAATGCCAAGGAGGAGCTAGAGAAACACACACGCACACACAAAAACATATTTCCATAGGTGCCACTTATCAAGTAGGTAGTCTCATACATCCTGCCGAGACCCTGGAAAATGTGAGAGGCTCCAGCAGGTGGTAGTGGTGATCTGGTGCAGCCAGGGTTTCCCTTGCATCTGAGCCAACAATTCTCCATTAAACAGCCTCATTATGATCTCCAGACCCAGTGTGACAGAGAACTCAAAGACAAATCCTTTGCTCAGGTTTGTGGTTTGTGTGGCCTTAAAGCAGACCCTGTCTTTCCATGAGACAATAGCCTTCCTCTCCACTCTTTGCTGACATCCAGACCAGACAGGAGAAAGGAGAAAGTTCCTTAAACTCCTGGAGCTACAGATTCCTCGTCTGTGCAGTGAGGACAAGGAAGTGCCACCTCTCATGACGTATGAGAACCAAATGAGGTCTGGCCTGTGGGTTTTGGTCTGGTAAGCAGGAGGTGCTTCCACACGAGCCCGTGTCCCTTTGGTGCCCTGCAGTTGGACAGCGTGAAAAAGCAAAGGAAACAGCCATAGGGACCCTGAGCAGCCTTAGTGTAAGGGTTGAGCGTCACGCCGCAAAGGAAGACCCCAAGAGTCGGTCTCTCATGCAAACAGCAAGGGGAATTTTATTAACCACGCATGCATGGGGCGATCTGAACACGCAGGTACAGAGCGCACTTTCTGCTAATTGCGTGTACTTTTTAAAGGCAAAAACCACAAAACAAGGGGGAGCAAGCGGTTGTACAGAAGCAGATTGCATTGGTTAGTT
>PVKY010006470.1:0-15943 GCA_004027775.1 Bradypus variegatus
CATTGTGTTTTTCATCTCCTCCATTGTGGCCTTCATTCCCATGAGTTCTGCCATTTGTTTTTTTAAGTTTATGAATTCTTCTTTATGGTCATCCAGTGTCTTCTTTATATCCTTCAGCTCTTTTGCTAGATCTTCCTTATCCTCCTTCATTTCACTGAATTTATTTAGTATTAGTTGCCTCAACTCCTGTATCTCATTTAAGCTATTAGTTTGTTCCTTTGGCTGGTCCATATTTTCATGTTTCCTGGTATGGCTTGTTATCGTAAGTTGTCTAGGCATCTGATTTTCTTGATTAGTTTATTTTGGAGCTTGTTTTCTATCTTTTACCTAGGGGTTTTCTTGTTGGTTAGCTTTGTTCTCTGGCGCTGTTATTCAATTCAACTTATTCTAGACCTCTAACTTAGGTTCTATTTAGTTGATGAAAATTTTTCCCCTCTTGTTTTTTCTGTTTCTTGCTCTGCTCTGTGTAGCCTTTTTGTGAATGGGTCTCCTCAGATATGGTCGACCCTAGTCAGATTTTCCCAGTCTAGTGAGGCCCGGGTCTCATTGGGAGTGTATGGAGTTTTCAATGTTCGCTGCGATCTCGGCTTTTCCTCCAATTCCAAACTTGCATCCGATGTGTGGCTGGTTACTGGACACCCCGAGAACTCTGTCTCATATAGTTCTTGGGTAGTTGCCAGCTGCTCTGGGCTCCGTCCCTGGCGGCCGCGGCGGCAGTGGCTCCTCCGCGGGGCTCCAGCGGCACAGGCGGTGCGGGCCTGGTGGCGGCGGCCACCACCCAAAAGCCTTGGAGGCGCTGGGGCGGCGAGCGCCCACTCACCTCCGGCGCCACGGGCTCAGGTCCTGGTGCAGGCGGCGGCGGCGGCTCCTCCGCGGGGCTCCAACGGCGTAGGCGGTGCGGGCCTGGTGGCGGCGGCCTGGAAGCCCGGGCAGGCCCCACCCGAAGCCTCGGCGTCCCCGGGCGTCTCCTAGCTGGGCTCCCTCCCAACGGCAACGCTGGGGGTCTCCTCCCGCAGGTGAGGGAAGAGGAAGTCCCGGGCGGCCTGGAGGTCCTGGCAGCCGCTTCCGCTGCCGATGTTAGGCTCGGGCGAGCTGCTTCTCCTTCACTGGAGGATGGCCAATCTATGTGGAACCATTTAAACAGCTGTCTTTATAGTTTTTAAATGCAAAAGTGTAGTAACATCAAGTTTTTTACGACTAGAGTCCCTTTCTGTGTAATTCATGATTTGGATAGTTTTGAGTTTATAAAGGTTTCAGATGCCATATTTGTTCCTGCAAGCTACCAAAACTGACATTATAGAACTAACAGTTCAGAAATCATCTGATCCAGTCACCTAATTGTACAGATAAGGAATCCACTGGCATTGTCAGAAATTACAAAAGCTAATGAGACCAGGGCCTGGACTGCAAATTGGTTCTAAAAAGGCTCCAGAAATGTCCATTGGGCTAAGTAAGGCACATATATCACGTATCTAGTCGTATCTAAAATGACCCTAGTTTTCTTTGTGTTTAACACTGGAGTGAAATCTGATGGTTCTTGAGTAGTTCACAAACGTATTTAGTCATTCTGACTATTGTGGTTTATCACCAATCACTAAAAGCTAGGGCTGTTTATCCTTCTTTTCTCCTGGGGTATTTCTACTTAGGCAACTTTTATTCCCATTCTTCGGTCCTCATAACAGACCTATGTCAAGGGTGACTGTTCTTATGTGAGATTCAACATCAGCAGAGGGAGCTAACATGGTATCAATATCTACCAAACCATCAACATTTGAGTTTGGGGCACCTCATTTCAGTCAGAGTTATCAGGTATCCTGCTCTGTTCATTTGAACAGTCACTGTTTCCGAGCCTAGCTTTTGCAAAGCAGTTGTGGATTACTTCATGGGTGTCAGTATCCCACATGGCAATGAGATTTCTCAGCACATCAAGAATATGCCATGTAATGCTTCACATGATGTACCATGGTGACTTACGATGTTTCAGCCTAATGGCTGCACATAGCCATGCGGTAAGCAGGCAAAAGGCTATACAATTGTTTTAATTTAAACCCCCAGTGAATGTGTGTAGCACGTTTTATCAATCAGTAATAGAATGTTCAAAATCTAGCAAGCCAGTTTTCTCTTAGGAGCCATTTCCCAAACAACCTGCTGGATATCATTTCGTTTTTTCAACTTTGTATATATGCGGGAAAGTTGCATATATAAAGGGAAATTTTGAATTTCCATATAAGTGATTCTAATTTTGGGCTACTTCTCAGCACTGCAGCAAAGGAAGACTAATGGCCTGTCTTTATATATTTATTTTTCTCCAGGGCAAACATCTTAGTAAGAGTACATGTCTGGTTTGGTTGCAGGTGATAGCACATTAGATGTGCCCCCATGGGCATATTTATTCAGAAGAGACTTCCTGTTTTCCAGCTCATCTTCAGCAAATAGAAGCCATTGTAGAATGTTATGGGTTACAGTTCCACCATTTCAGTTATTTCTTTCTAGCTATTCTAATACCTTAACAACTAAATCTTTATATATATAGCAGGTGTCTGGTCAAACAAAAACTGGCCTGATTGTTACTGCAAGGACATTTGTGGCTGGTTAATAAACCAGAAGGCTGGTTTATTAAATCATCAGTCAATTGACTTCATCTGTGGCTGATTGCATCAACAAAGGGGATGTCTTCCACAATGAGAGAATTCAATCAGCTGGATTTAATCCAATCAGTTGAATACTTTTAAGGGAGAAGAGAGAGAATCTTCACTTCTTCTTTGGCTAGCCAGTGTCTCCTGAGGAATTCATCAGACACCTTCATTGGAGTTGTCAGTTTGCTGCCTGCCCTACAGAATTTGGACTCGTGCATCCTGCCCTATGGAATTTGGACTTGTGCATCCCCACAGTTGCGTGAAACACTTGTATAAAATTTTATATTTACAGATCTCTCTTGTTGGTTCTGTTTCCCTAGAGGATCCTAATACAGTGCTTTCCTTAGCTCTTATATATTCACAGTGGCACTTTGTCATACTGGAGAATATTGATTAGTTTGACACAGAAGAAACCAACATTATCCTCGCTAGGTGGGGGCAGTATGTCCTGAATGTTGCAAATTTATGTACCAAACAATTTAAAACATGGAAACCTTCTTGGTAGTGGCTGGATTATAGATGAGGATGAGGAAAACCACAGTCTTATGGATGTATTAATAATCTATTTTTAGACATCAAAAGACTGGTACAGACACAATGGTATGAGTTAAGCCTCCCCCCACCCAACTCAGCCCCTAGACTGCCTAGACCCAGATGTGGTTCCCAGAGGAACTCCATGCAGTGGATGGGTTCATGTGAGGTCATCCAATCTGCATGGTCAACTATTTTTCTATTAATAATACCACCATATGTGGCTCTAATAACTTGCTGAAGTAGGTATCTGATACTACTTTGCAACCACTGATTTTCTCTTTGAAGTTGAATACTTCATCCATGAGAAGCAGTAGTACCCTAAGTGGAATATTGTCAAGTCCAGCTGAATCTGGACAATGTTTAGGATCTGTGTCAGTCTTTACCATTAAAGGAGGCATCTTGAAAATTGATTGCTTTATATCTTGACCTAATATTTCTGACATTTTGCCCATGTTTTCTGACTTTTAGTTATTTCTTCTGCCAAACTCTCAGAAAAGGACTTAACTGCATTTGAAACATTCCTATAGAATTGTGGAGCAGATTTACAAAGTGTCCATCTTGTGAGCAAAATCTCCTTTCTCTTTACAGTAGGCTTTGTTCTCAAAGCCCTACACATAGTGAGCCAAAGCTGGGGATGATTTCATCATTTCAGAAGTTAATAATAACTGAAAATATGCATTTTGATAATTTTTTTCTCTTTTCTAAAAAATCTCTATCCATCTTATTACAAGTCTTTTTACTAGGAAGCTTTACTCTGGAATGTGGAAATCATGAAGGTCAGTATAATGATGATGGGTTTTCCACATCTCCTCACCTTTCCACATCTCCTCACCTTGTTCTGGTGTACAGTAGTGGCATATAATTCATATATCCTGCCATGATCATCACAAACTCTAGTGTCTGAAATGTAGGCATGAAGTTGAACTGAGTCATCAAAAGATACCTTTGAAAGTCATCTAAAGACAGATTTATGCTTTCTCTAGGAGACTCAATAAAAGATTCTCGATCAATATCATCTGATCCATTTGATAATTTTCATCTCCTTATTTTGTTCAGACAATGTTTTACTAATTTCTTCTAATTCTTTTTATATGGGTTTCCTTAGCTCATTGGGCATATTTAAGACAGTTGATTTAAAATCTTTGATCAATGTATGAGCTTCTTCAGGAATGGTTTCTGACAAATTTTTTTCTCAGTGAATGGGCCATACTTTCCTATTCCTTTGTGTGTTTTGTAATATTTTTTTGTTGTTGAGAACTGGAAATTCTGAATATTATGTTGTAACTCTGGAAATCTAGTTCTGCTCCTCTGAGATTGCTAGTTTTTTTTTTAATGCAATTTTGTTGAGATATATTCACACAGGATAGAAACCATTTGAAGTATAACATCACTGGTTCATAGTATCATCCCATAATTGTGCATACAGCCCCATGATCAAATTTGGGATTGCTAGGTTTTTGTTGTTGAGGGGAGCCATCAATTTGTGACATTTTCACACTATTGTTCCTCCCTAATGGGGAATGGAAAGAGAAAAGAGAAAACAAAAATCAGTACTGGCTCTTTAAGACTCTTCTGCTTCTTTTGCCTGAGGGGCATTGGACAGTGACTGCCCTCAGAGCTGCTCTCCCCTCCCCCACCATGATCTGAAGAAGCTGATCAAAAGCAGTGATGAGCAATCAGACCACACTCCCTGGGATTTTGGAAGAGGAGGCCCTTATAGCCCACCCTGGCGCCAGCAATCTGTGTGAGGAGCATAGGCTGCAGTCCCAACTGCCGCCTGCCCTGTGGCTGGGGGATGGGGTTAGTAGCTGCTGCATGGAGGGTGAAATGCAGCTCTTTGTCCAGGTCTTCCCTGGATGCTTCACCATGTTCCAGTAGACTACAGAGTTTCAAAATAGTTGATTCAGACCATTTCTGCCAGTTCAATGGTTGTTTTGGTGGAGACATTGATTCTTGGAGCTTCCTACTCCACCATCGTTCCACAATCCTCCAATATATACATATATATACACACACATACATATATATATATATATATATATATGTATGTATGTATATATATAAATGTATATAAATGACATATATAATCATTCTTTCTGGTATGGCCCAGGTTTCTGGTATGACCCAGATGTCCCAGGTTTATCTTGTACATATCCAGCCCTAGAACTGGAATTAGCCATTTCTCTAAGGAGCCCTGGTTCCTTTTATTGGGGAATGGTGTAAAAAGACCACAGTGTGAAGACAAAGATTGTGTTTTATGCATCTTTGAATATTTGCACCTAGTACTTTTCCTAAAACATAATAGATGGTCAACAAATATTTCTTGAAGTTTTTAATATTCATACTTTCACTTGGTTCAGCTCAGGTTAAGTGCCACTTCCTTCCTGAAATCTTCTTTGGCTTTTGCTCCTCTCTAAAGTCTCTCAATTCTGTAGCCCTTCTACAGATTTTATTTAAATATTTCACATCTTGGAGGCTTGGACTAGATAGACTTTACAATTCCTTTTAATCCTGATAACCTATAAATATAGCATAAATATAAATAATGTGTTCATTATCTTTTTTTTGATGTGTATTAATTTTTTTCACCTGATTAAATTGGGGATTATTTGAGGATAGAGACCAGATTTTAATCTTTCTGGACATATAGTAGTTGCTAGATAAATACTTGTTGATTGATCAATTAAACAGATTAACTTTATTTCATATGGTTACTGCTGCAGTTTGGAAATAGGTAGAAATGTATTGATTTACAGATTGTGAAATATTAGATGTGGGGGAACCTCTTCTATATAAAATTTTTAAAATAACTTTAAAAAATGAACCAGTGTAATATGGTATAGGTGTATCTTTGTGGGCTTGAAGCTGAACTGCCTGGATTCAAAGCCAAGCTTTGTCACTTACCAGCTATATGACCTTGGACAAGTTTACGTAATTTCTCTGGCCCTTAGTCTTCATGTTTATTAAATAGGTATAATAATAGTATTTCCCTCATAGAATTAAATGAGTTAATATATGTAAAGCACTTAGATCAGTGGCTGGCACAAAGTAAGTACTCAATAAATGTTGATGATGAATCACACATTTAATTAAAAATTTCATTTAACATATTGTGAACATCTTTTCATGTTCTTAAAGTTTTTTTTTTTGGTAAAATATCTTTATAATGGCTGCATAGAATTTCATTGCCAGGAAATATCATAATTTTATTTACCAATCCAGTGCTAGTGGGCATTTAAGTTGTTTCCAAGTTTTAATTTGCTTTTCTTTTGACTAACTTTTTTCCTTACCCAAGAATTAGAGAGAAGAGAATGCAAAATATAGGCAAAGTGTATCAGGGAATGGCCAATTTGAGAACTGAGAGGTTGCATAGCATCCTTTAGAGATAATAGTGGATTTTGAATTAATTAGAAGACTTGATTTCTAGTTCAGAGTTTACCCTTTAGTTTTCTTGGACTGTACTAAATGATCAGCTTGGACTACATAATCTCTTAGACTTACCTTCTCATATCTTTATGCAAGACTCAAGCCCATTTCATTCATAAGTCTTAGGTGTTATTTTCTCCAAAAGTCACACACCAATATCTTAGCTGAAGTAATCTAAGATAGAGCTTTTCCCATCCAGAGTACCAAAGACTTCAAGGTATTGAACGCTTCAGCCCTCAGGGCAGCCAGGGAGAGTCCAAGGCTGCAAGAGTCCATGGGCTGGTCACCTCCAGCTTCAAGCAGCCTTATCTGTGACTCCAGTCCCTTCCAGTTTATCCAGTGTACTCTGCTGTGCCAATGTGATTTTTCTCAGTGTGTCAACCTGTGAAAAAAAAGTTGGGGAGCACTGTTCTGTAAGATTGTATCAAGGAAAACTTTTGCTTATGGCAGGTATGTGTAGTTAAGGTCCTTGTTAATGTTGCTGATAATTCTTTCTTTGACTTTTTAGCATGGGTGCTCGCTGTTTCTGGGATGCTGACACTGATAACTATACTCATGATGTTTTCATGAATGTAAGTTTATTTGGAACTCTTTTTTTCCTTTCTAAGGAAAATGTGCATTTCAAATCAAATCAAATTGTTTAATATTTATTTCTTAAAATGTGAGGACACCTGAGTTGTAGACATTTGTCGTAGACTCTTTCTGGGTGAGATGATTTTAATGTTATTTTCATGTTACTAAAGCAGAAACCTAGTGTGCTGATTATAGACAAGGAGAACCATAGCAGATGATGTAAATTTTTACAGTTTCAAATTTGGGAATAGCATATTGGTAATTTAGTGCAATTAACGTATGGTACTTTGCTAAGCTACAAACAAATTTGGGTGGCAAGGATTCCATGAGCAAAAGGTGATTTTTCTGTCAGTAATACTTTATCTCAAAGCCATTTCTCAAAACTGAGCAAAAATAAAGAGAAATCTTTAAAAAAGAGGTTGCATGTAAACATTGGTAAGTTATTGCCACAGGCATTTATATATATTTTAATTGTATGTTATTTTCTACTTGTTCCCAGAAATGATCCCATCCTCTGTCCAGGGGCTCCTAGGTTGTGAATTAGTAGAATTAGAATTAAAGTAGAACAGAAACTGGATTGAGTGAATTAGGAGAGAGGGGTTCCATTTCCATCTCTGTCACTTTTTAATTGAATGACTATAGGTAAGTCACTGGACTTTTCTGGGTCTCAGAGTGCATCAGTAACATTAATAAGCTGTAGTAGATCTTCCCAATGACTGGCTCTGTCTGCCTAAGAATAATCTGGAGAATCTCTCAAGTAGATTCTGATCTAATAACCCAGGATTGAATCAGAGAATCTGAATTTTTAAAAAGTTTTCCCCATGATTCTGCTGAACTGCCAGGTTTAGAAGTTGCTTGTTTAGATAATCTTAAAGTAACTTTTAGCTCTAAAATTCTGCGGTCCTACCAGTGTTTAGTTTTATGTGCTATTACCATAGGAATCAAGGGTTCAACAGTGGGAACTACCATGTATATCTTTCTTTATCAGGTCTCTTTGAGGGAAGAGTCAAGCTGAAGTGGTTTTTCTGCTTCTTGGAGTTAAAAATGCTTATTCCCTGAGTTCTTTTACAATACAATTCATTCATTCAACAGATAATTCTGAGCTCCTATTGTGTGCCAGTCTCTGTATTTAAGATGTTAGGAATAAAATGATGAGTCAGACAGATCTGGTCTCTGCCTTCAGAGAGTTTATAATCCAGTGGAAAGCAGACAATACTCAATGAACAGATATGTAATTTTAAATTTTAGTTAATTATTACCTTAATGAGGATTATCAGAATTGGGTTTGGAAGCACAGGATTGGTGAAGGAGGTGGCTAAAAATCATTTTTGAGCCCAAATTAGGTTGCTAGCTTAGTCTACTGTGTCTTTAGTTCAGTTTGTGGGGTTGGTTATTATTTGGGTTTCATTTCCAGAACTTAAGGCACTGTGTTTGGGGAAAGATCCCAGGAAGTGCTAGTAGAGGATGAGGAAATGAGAACAGCAAGGGAAAAGTATGTGCTATTGAGCAGATTATTGCTGTGGGTAACCAGGGCTCAATCTGCTGGAGCACTCTCTGTAAAAACTGTGGGCCACAGACCGGTGTCAGTCTGTGAACTGTTTGTTCCACGTCCACAGCAAGATAAGTAAATAAACTGAGTGTAAATGTTTAGAAACTTTTTTAGCAATTTGACAAAGTAATTTTATGTCTGTTGAATCTAATCATAAATTTGGGATATATTTTGTATGTTTCTTTTTTCATTTCATTTTCCTAGTAATTATTTTTTATTGTATTTTACAAAAGTATTAATCTATGAGGGACTGGAAATTAAAAAAGAAAGAAATGAGTCCTTCATCATATATAGCACTGTTGTAGAACACAGCTCAGGGTTATCTCACCTAGGGAACTAGGTTAACCATAGATTTTTACTTTCTGTTAATAATCAGGTACTTGAGCTCAGATTGTTTTACTACCATTACTACTAAGCTGGAGCAGAGGTTTATGTGTCAGGAGTTGCTGAGGCAGGTGGAATTCTTGTTATTAGTACCTAAAAAGTGTTTTTAACAAATTTAACTGGGATCTGGAAAGCATTTTGAGATTCTGAGCTAAACAATGGACAGATGTATTTTATCAGTTAAGAAAAGATACCTAAAGACCATTTGCCCTTACCTACAGATCGTGACAAGGTGCTGTTATTTTTATTTTCAGTGATATTCCATACAGTTCTTGGGTTGGGTAATGCTTTTATTCCAAGAAGCTCAAAGTATTTAATGCATTATTTTATTTTATAAGTCAGGAAAAATGGAAATAATTATTTTATGAGTATGCATTAATTAGTCATTAGTTTACATTTTATTTCTATATTCAGAATATACAATTCTTTATCCATCCTACCATTAGCGAGCAATTTTGTAGTTATTCTTAGGCAAACAACTTTATAGGTACACTCTGGAAACCCTTTGTTTCTTGAAGAAGGTAAAAAGTTCTTCATAACTTAAAATTGACAAAAGATATGGGATGGTGTTAATTTCAGTTGCTTCTGTTGCCCTTATTACCTCATTAACACTAACATTCTGGATTTTTGTGTGTGTATGTTTTCTGTTTTGTGTTTTTTTAGGACAGTTTATTCTGTGTTGTTGCAGCATTTGGCAGTTTCTACTATTGAATCTTTGAAAAGCTCGGAAAAGATATGGCCATGAAGAAATTTGAACTTTTTTATATTGTTGAATAGCTAGACAAAATAAAGATAAATTGGCAGTTTGACAACTGAGTCTGTTGTGTTTCAGGCCTTATATTTTTAATGTTTTGATTTTGTTATAATTTGTTTTTATTCCATTTGGAAAGTAGAGAAAAAAGTAGGGGAAAATCCATAATTCAATTGCTTAAACTTATTTGACCATAAATATTTTGGTATATTTCATAACAATGCTTTTTTATTTGCAGGATCTAGAAAATATATATGCAATTTGTATCTTGATTTTTCACTTCCTCCAATGTCATAAGGAGTTTTTATGTCAAGCTACTTGCATTATGATTTTCATAAGCATAATTTAAAAGCTGCATTTATCACATTAGGTTATACTATTGGTTATTTTTTGCCATTTCCTTATTGGGGGTCTCATATTTCTAATTTTTCACTATTATCAGTGTCCTAGTTTGCTAATACTGCGGAATGCAAAACACCAGAGATGGACTGGCTTTTATAAAAGGGGGTTTATTTGGTTACACAGTCACAGTCTTAAGGCCATAAAGTGTCCAAGGTAATGCATCAACAATTGGGTACCTTCACTGGAGGATGGCCAGTGGTCTCTGGAAAACCTCTGTTAGCTGGGAAAGCATGTGGCTGGCATCTGCTCCAAAGTTCTGGTTTCAAAATGGCTTTCTCCCAGGACGTTCCTCTGGAGCAAGCTTGCTCCTCCTCAAAAGGTCACTCACAGCTGCACTGAGTTCTCTCTGCCCCTCAGTTCATTTATATGGCTCCACTGATCAAGGCCCACCCTAAATGGGTGGGGGCATGTCTCCATGGAAATATCCAATCAGAATCATCACCCACAGATGGGTGGGGCGCATCTCCAAAGAAACACTCAAGGAAATCTAATCAAAACTGATAATGTCTGCCCACACAAGATTACATCAGAGATAATGGTGTTTGGGGGACACAATACATTCAAACTGGCACAATCAGTAATACCGAGATAAATTTATTTATTCAAGTTATTTTTCCCTATGCGTTGAATTGTTGCTTTTATCTCTTATCCCAGTGTTTTTGCTCAGCTATTGTCACCCTGTGCCTTACACAGCTCATTAACTTAAATACTCATCCATTTTCTCCAGTGTTTGTCCACAGTGTCAGGGTCTGAGAGTTTCCAAGCTGTGTATGAAGTTAGCCCTCCCTTAAGACTGAGATTCTTACGTTGGTTACTATTCAAACTCCCACTATCCTTGTAGTGACTTTCCTTTAGAGTCCCTGTTGTTCTCTGTAGCTACCAGACCTTATCTGGGGAACCTCAGGGAAGGGGTCAGGATTTAAATCCTTTGTCACCCTTGGGGCTCCTCGACAGATGTACATGTTTACCCAGAGTCTTCTGAATCACTTTTAAGTTAAACAACTAGACACACACACACACACAAAGAATAAATAAGTAAATAAACTGAAAGTCTTTTTACATCCTTCTTCCATAACATTGTGTACCTACTTGCCTTACATCTACAGAATCACAAGGGACCCCGCGAAAGGTTCACTCTAGCTAAGTAAAGTTTTCTCTAACCAGACACCCCTGCTAAGTGTAATTTCCTACCAATGGCCACCCTAGAATCCATTCACTCTTGTTCAACTAGCCCTCAATTGATTCCTAGGGATCTTTTGTGTGTGTGTGTGTGTGAACCAATATGGGTAAGAAAAAACAGAAAGCAATTGGGTTTGGGCTAGCCACAGGTTTTCACAGGACATGGCTGGCAGACATGAGCTCTCTACATCACCAAGTAGGTAAAAGTTGGCGCCGCGGTAAAGCGTACCCGGGGGACATTAGCGGAAGGCGTCTGGGCTCTCTGCGTAATGAATGCCTCGGTGCGCGAGCCGTCGCTGCGCTAGGCGCTAGGGCTACTGCCTGGAAGGTCCGAGACGGAGAGGTCGGCCTGCGCGGAAGCCAGCCCCGGCTGGGCGCCACAGGAGAGCCGCCGGGTTAACGCTTCTTGACCGACTGCCAGCAAGCATGTGTGACAGTTCACAGCCGTATCCCACTACGAAGAGGTGTCTTCACTTTACATTCTGGTTCCAGATTGAAAAGGACCCTTAGCCATTTCTCTTCCTACCTCGGAAGTTATCTGCTCAATCACCTCATCCCTGGGGCTTCTGGAGGCGGAACTACTGTGTCAGGGATCGTGGTTTTCAGAGAAAAGCCGTGGTCGGATTGACGAGACGGCGGGCAGAGGGCGGGACTTCCGGTCCGCTCTGCCGTCAGCTGCCTTTCCCGGGCGTCTCCTCGCAACCTCCTCAACTTCCCTAGTCCGTGACGCGGCGCCCGACAGAAATCCGACGGGACAGCGGCACCAGGGAGCATGAGTTGCAGGTGAGGGCCTGAAGTGTTCATATCCTTGCGACTCTGTTTGAGAGGAACAGAGTGGAGCTGGGACCTCGAGAGTACTCTGACTGGGGGAAGGAAGAGTGGGTCAATGACAGCGAGGGGAGTGTGAAGCATGGACTGTGAGGCTACTGTGACCGAGGGGCAGTGACAGCGAGGGGTCTGTGACCGAGGCGTCGTTGCCTGCGAGTGCTCTCCGGCCGACAAGCAGTGAACGCGAGGGGTCTCTGACCTTGGAGGGCATGAGGCAGAGCCTGCGAAGGGACTGTGACCGAGGAAGTAAGAGGCAGTGACTGCGAGGGGTCTGTGGCCAAGGGACAATGATTTCGAGGAGACTGGTCGATGGATAGTGACTGTAAGGGGACGCCAGCCTAAGGGAATAAGAAGCAGCGGCAGCGAGGGGACGCTAACCGAGGGTCAGTGACTTTGAGGGGCTGACTTGGAGAAGAGTGAGGGGTCAATGACTAGGAATGGTGATATGGGATTGTGATGGGGCTTGGGGTGTGACTGAGTGACTGTGACTGGGCAGAGAAGACTTTTAGTGGGAAGAGCACTGGTTTGGGGCTTGACAGACCTGAGTTTAATTTCACAGGCAAACTTCTTGTGGCTGGGAAACTTATCTCACCACTGAGCTACGGTTTCTTTATTAGCAAATGGGAAATTTGGACCAGATTAATGTTTTCCAAATTATGGCTCCCATCCTGTTTCTGGGTTGTAGTATCAGTTTACACACATTGTTGATATGTGACCTTTTAAAAAATGGAATAGGATGGAAATTATCAGTGTGTTCGCATATTAAGGGTAAGTGTAGTTTCATGAAACTTTTGTTTCAGTTATATTTGTATGAAATTATCATGTAAAATGGATTTCATACATTTAAAAATGTATGAAGTAAAATATAAAAAAGTTTGAAAAACGTTCAACCAGATTATTGCTGAATCTTCTTTCAGGTCTAAAATGTAATGATTCCATGACTAGGAGACTACCTGGATATACAGAGATGCAATTGGGAAGACTGGGTTTATGCCTGGGACGTGAGCTCTGTTTGATTTAACTGGAGACTGCTTCTTGAACATAACTGAAGTGACTAGTTTTGACTGAGGGATGAGAGTCAAGATCTCTGGTTGGGAGAACCAGAGTTTATTTTGAAATATAGATTGATATTTATGGAGGCAAGAAGGATATAGGTGTTGTGGTAGGAGGAACTGCTGGAAACAGACATTAACAATGGGGAAGCTTTGAGGAGGGTGGAAGCAAGTCTTGGGAAGGAATCTGAGGACAAAGACAGAAAAAGAGTCAATGAGAGTGGAGAGAGACAACCTTTAAAGGCTTTTTCAATTTTGATCTTGTAAATACAGTGACTATGTAAATACAGAGAATTGCTAGTAAAATGTATTGAGAAGCAGATTTGGTACAGTAATAGTGGTAAACAGATGATGACCATCATGGGGAAGAAAGGTGGACAAAGGGATGACTGTGGGAACATTAACAATAATGACTAGAATGCCACATGGGAGAGGCTTTAATGTATTAAATTATCCAACTCAGTGATTTGTGTCCTGAAGTCCAAGACAGGCATACTGGGAATACCAAGCTGTGGGTAATTCAAATGATGTTTTAGCTGTTGGGTTTATTTCCTTTCTCATTCTCTTTCATGAGGTTGTTAGCGATGCAGATGAAATGAACTAAAGTGAATTTCATTATTTCCTCCTCTCTGACAGTCATCTGTAGAAGGTGCTACTGATTGTGTCATTGAGAGCTTTTTAAATAGAAGTGATTGGAGATGGTTAGGGTCATTTAAACTTACCAGGCACTGTATTAAACTGATAAACTAGTAGTCACCTTTTCTCCCTACACACACATATATACTTTGTGATAGTTCAGAAAGGCCCTAAAAAGGAATGAGTTGGAAATGGCAAGGATAGCCTTTATTTAGCTAAAAATGGCTAGTTACACCTATTCTAGAAAATTGTTTACTTGGCTTACATTCTACATAACTGAAACAAACAACTCAAGTGGTCCTTTCTAAAACAGGATATATGCTTCAAGGTAAATGACCACAGAAGAGAAGACTCTTAGGCCTGGGGATTGCAGCATTACCTCTGGAGACTTTTGTGTTTATAACTGGAATGATCTTTTTTGACCTAGCCTGTTTCTCGAGTTCCCTTCGAAAACCAGTATGATGGCCTGACCCATTAGGAATGGGGCTCCCCCCCCCATAAACAGGTGGGGTTTTATTTTTCTTGGGGACCTCCTCTTTGGATATGTGACCCCTTAAGAGGGAAGTGATCTAGTCAGAGCATTGGATTTAGAAGTCTTAGGTCACTTTATCTGATATTATCATTGACTTATTCTGTGACTATGGGAAGAATTATTGCTTTCTCTTGTTTTAGATTTTTCTAACCATAATAGAAGTAACTGTTTTTTTTTGGTTAAGCAGCTCTTTGAAAATCTGCTGTATTTATTTGCATACTTACCAAATTTTGTATACAATTTTATGGAGTTTGTAAACCATCTAACCTCAACCATGGATTCCCCTAGGTCTATTTAGTGAGTATAACCTCTCCTAGACATGTTTAAGTGCTGATGAGAAATTATCACAAAAAAGGCAATAATTTGATATGGTGAATAATGACAAAATGTTGGATAATGACAAAATGTCTACTAATAGTAATTTTCTTACACAGGCATCTTGCTTTTTTTTTCCCTAGTATTTTCATAACTGATCTGAAGCCAGAACTTCTAACTTTTCTATTAACAGAAATAATTCCCCCTTCTGAATCAAAATAAATTTCTCTTGGACCAAAGTTGTATTATGGTGAAATAGATTGGGAAGAATGAATTTTTCAAAAAGTCATTATTATCTTCTTTTGGATTTTTGCCAGAGAAACCCTAAGATCAGAGTACTTCCCAGTCGTTTGTGGACTGTGAGAATTCCTTTTGGCTAAGATTGTGGCTACTTCTACACCTTGTATATTAGCATCAGTAATGTTAGAAAAACAGTATGGCCTAGAGAGGAGAATGTGAGGAAACCAGGGCTCTAGGTTCAGTTTTCCTGCTTTCTGTTGGGTGACTTTAGGCAGTCCTTTGATGTCCTATTTCCTAAGTCTAAACCTTTCTATTCACAGCCTTTCTTTATAATCCTCAACTTCTCTTTTCACAGCATTCCTGTGGTCAAATAGGTACCTGGACATGTGTTTTGAGCATGATTTGTTTTAATTGCTTTATGATTTGTGGCAAAATTTAAATCCTAAGTCTCTTCTACAGCTCAGTCAGTAAACTCAGGGAATATACTTTTTTTTTTTGGTACAAAGTGAATATTTATTTAAAATGAGGAATTACAACAGATTAAAAACTTTAAAATGCTTTTAAATACCTCAGACATCACAGAATCCAGAAAAGGAACATGCATAGTTTTATTAATTAGCTGCCTGACACATCTCTACAATACTTTTATTCTTACGTTGTTTTGGCCCTGTAAGGGAATATACTTTTTCTACATACTCTGTTTTGCAGTATATGCCAGTGCTCCACTCCAGAAGGAAAAAACCTGAGTCTCTAATTTTCATATTTATCTCATTTCATGTTTTATTACCCTCATTTTCATATTTTATTTTGTTAACATAGATAATTGAGTTGCATTGTTTTTACTATATGCAAAAAGATTAGTAGATAGATGTATAGCAGGCTTTTGGGGGGGGATATCTTTTACCC
>PVKY010006471.1:0-15934 GCA_004027775.1 Bradypus variegatus
ACGTATGGGGTCTGGCGGGCAGTGACCTCCTTCTCCAGAGGCCATGGGAGCAAGACGGGGGGCGGCTGGGCCTGCAGCAGGCACCCAAGGGGCTCCGATCCCAGGTATGGAATCACCGGGGGAGTCTCAGAAACAGCTGCCGTCCAGGCCCCTCCCTGGGTTTCGGGATTCATGCCACATTCCCAGGGAATTCTCAGGTGCAGCCCAGGGCGAGACCCAGACACATTCAGAAGCCTGGCGATCACGTGCCCTGCAGCTGTACAGCCCTCATGTCCTTGTTGTCACTGCCCCTTTCGGGGCCCAGTGTGACGATGTGTCCCTTTCATGCCGTGGACTGTCGGGCCCTGAGGGAGAAAGCGCGTGCCCAGGTCCTGGTTCCCCAGCCCAAAGCCGGTGCCCTCCGCCGTGGTGTGGCTCTGCGCTCGGTGTCTTCCCCCTGGCTGGGGTGTAGCTCCCCCTGCTCCCCAGACCGACACGTGGCCCTCAGCCTCCCCCTGCAGGTCCGGGTGGCCCCAGTGCAATTAGCAGCCTCAGCCGCACCGGTCGGCAGCTCAACCGTGAGCCAAGAGGTGACTGTTATTCGGGGCCACTGCGGTCAGGGGCCGCCACTCGTGTTGGATGTGGAGTCCTCCGGTGCATCGAAAACGAGTTGTTGTGAGAGTGCAACTAGGACGGAGAACCCACCTGGCCAGAGGCTGCCTCGCTGTTGCGGCTCCCGAGTGGGCTGGTGTGAAGCTTCCGTTGGCACACACGCCTCAGAAGCACAGCTGTCACGGAGCCGCCCCATCGTGCCAGCCGGTCCTCCGGGGATGAGGGTGGACCGTCAGGGCTTCACCGTGAGCCAGGCAGACGTTCCTGGAGAAGTTCCACCCCGGCAAGCTCGGCATCTTCGTCTGTCGGCTGGTCCCTTACTGTTTGGTTCAGGGCTGGCTGGCTGTGTGGACTTGGGAAGGTGCTGGTTCTCTCTTCCGACTGAGCTTTAAAAAAGACAAAAAAGAAGAAAAAATTGGAAGGAATTGAGCTGAGCTGAGACCCTTTCTCACTTGAAGATGGCCAGCTTCCCTGTCAGTCCACGTGAGATGTCCTGGGAGGAGGGCTCGGGGTGTTGGCTCCGTTCCAGGGAAGGGAGATGTAGCTCCCGGGACCACCCACCTCCCCCAGCTTCTCTTCTCTACAAGGAGCAGGAGGCCTGGCCCCAAACACAGGCCCCCCGCTGCCCCCGAGGACGCGACGGCGCATGCTGGGTGGCACCAGGAGACATGATCCCCACCTGGGCCTGCGCCCCAGGCCCTGCTGCCCGGCCTGTCGGGCTCTGAGAGCAGCCTCCGTCACGTGGCACCTTCTCGGCCTCGCACAGAGCATGTGGCCTCCGGGACCTGGGTCTGGGGTGGCGTGGCTGCTGAGGCCTGAGGCCCCTCAAGACTCACGGGCCCCGAGTGATGGGTGCCCCGATGTCCCCTTCCAGGAGCGGGCATCCTTGGGGAGCTGCGGGTGGGCATGCTGCAGGGGGATAGGGGGCCTGGGGCCTGGCAGTTGCACTCCTGGAGAAGGCGTGTGTGTTCTCTCCGCTCTCACCTCCTCTCCCAGGGCTGGCGTTGGGTTCCGGTAGGGAAGAGTCTGGAAGTTTCCTGGCGTGTCCTTGGGCACGTTCCTTGCTGCCTCCTGCTCTGTCTGCCCCCCGTGCGGTGATGTTGTGAGGGGCCCATAAACTACCTCACCACGCAGGGGGTCAGAGACCCCTGGAGGGGCACAAGTGGCCTGCCCAGGTCACTCGGGGTTGGGGCGGGGGCGGTCGTCGGCTCCCAGGTGGAGCTTTCCTGCCGGCCTTGGAGGGGGACTTGAGGGACTGACCCCCAAGCATGGCGACCCCCAGTGTGCGAGGGCCCAGGGGTGAGGGTGGTTGCGACTGTGAAGATAATCACTATGTGTTCTCATCCTATTTAATATGATTATCACACTCACTCCTGCTATCGCCTGTTCTCCGTGACCGTGTGTGCTGAGCTGAGGGAGTTTGATCGGGAAGGACCCCCAAGGGGGGAGTGTACAGCCGCCGTGGAGGCCCAGAGAGGCCGCCCGCCTGGCCAGGGTCACACAGCAGGAGCCCTGCTTGCCGGCCTCGCCCCTCCCGCGGCCCCAAAGGCCGGCTGGGTCCCGGGCATATCAGGTGAACGGAGGCTGGAAACAGCCCGCCACACCCGGGGCTCCTGCCGGGGCCTCTCCGCCGAGCGGCTTCCTGGCTGCGCTGCCAAAGTCAACATTGTGGCGGCTCGTGGGGCTTCCTGGGGCCGCGCACGTGGCTGCGAGGGGCAGGGGCCACGCAGGGAGGCCACAGGCCACTGAGGGCTGCATGAGGGAGACGGATGTATGCCCCCGGGTCCCCCAGTCCCCCGAGTCCCGAGGCCCGGCCCTGCCCTGCTGCCCTCAGGAGCCCGCCCGAGCTCACCAGTGCCCATGGGCCGCAGGACCCACTGGGTTTGTGGCCTCTTGGAGCCTCAGTTTCCTCCTTTGTAAAGTGGGCAGAGTCGTTGCAGCCTCACTGGGTTGCCCGGAGCTGCCGTGTCCTGCCCCCCACCTTCTCCCCCCTCAACACCCCCAGCTCACCCCCACTTCCTCCTTCCTGCTATGCCTCGGGGCTTCCGTCGTTTGACTTTCCCGAGGACTTGGCCTTAACTGTGCTCCCTGCCTCAGTTTCCGCGCTGACCTCCCAGGGTGGCCATGAGGACTGGGTGGTGGGATCCTGTGCACCCTGGGCTGCAGAGCCAGGTGCTCAGTGAGCTGAGTTGTTAGTGGCCATGGTTTCCGGATCCTGCCGCTGCCCACACACACGTGAGCACGACAGGGCCAGCTGAGGGAGCCTGGGTGGGGGCGGCGCAGCCCCTTCGCTGAGTACCAGGAGGCCCTGGCAGCCCCCAGCCGGGCTGTTTCCTGAGCCCTGTGGGGCCTGCGTGGTCCAGCAACGCTGCCCAGAGGGACCCTGGGCTCCCCACTGCAGGCTGTGTGTCCTCCTCCTCTCAGGCCTTTCTCGGGGGGCTAAAGAGCAGGGCTGGGGGCCATGTGGACCTGGGTTTGAGGCCAGCCCCTGCTTGCTCATTAGCTGTGTGGCTTTGGGTGGGTTACTCAGCTGCTCTTAGCTGTGGCTCCTCCTCAGCTTCCTCCACCTTGGCCTTCCTCTGGCGATGTGGTCGGATACTGTGTGCCCACGCCGGCGGGGAGGGGTTGGGGTGCTGCCCTCCTCTCCCAGCACTCACCCGGGCTCCACGCCCCTGCAGCTGCCCCTCCCCTAGGGCAGGGACCCTGGAGCCTTGTCCTGCTGCACCTTCTGGGTTTGTGGCCCGGCTCGCAAAGCTCGGCTCAGGCCAGGACCCCATCGGCCTCCCTTAGAGCCACATGGCCCCATCACCGGGAGCATGCAAGGTGAGGGCAGCCGGCAGGGACCCCGGGGGCTGTGGCCACCCCGACTTCCCAGTGCTCAGGATCCAGGGTGGAGGGGAGCGTGGGGCCCGGGGCCTGGGGAACCTGTTTCCCCCCCTGGGCCTTTTCTGCTTCCACTGGGCTGAGACTGTTCTCTGGCCTGACCCTGTGCTCCCGGGTTCCACAGGACTCCCAGGGGTGACTCCCTGATGGGGTCAAATGCTCACCCCAATTCCCCAACCAGGATGGCCTCCCACCCTCCCACCTGCCTTGGCACCTCCAAGGTTCCCCGTTATGCAGCTGCTCCCTCATTGAGATGCCGCATCCCCTCCTCAGCTCCCCCCCAGCTGGCCCAGCTTTCCCGAGCCAGTGCTCACCGTGCCCACCAGGCTTGCTTCCCGTGCCCTGCCTCGGTGGGCCAGGCTGCCCAGATCCCCAGACCCAGCCCTGCCCACCGAAAGCCAGGCCTGGAGCCTCCCAGACCCCAGGATCCTCTTCTGCCCAGCAGGCGTGATGGTGTTTAGCTTCCAGGCAGGATGCTAAGGACGAAGTGAGCCTTCCTAAGGACCTCTCGAACCCTTTCCTGGAGCCCTGGCTTGTGCAGATTAGGTGACCCCGATGCTGGCCCCATGGGGGGCCGGGAAGGTTTGGGGCCAGCCCAGCCCAAGGGCAGCCCCCTGAATGCTCGCCTGCTGCTTGGCAGGGCCTCCTGGTCTGTAACATGGGGCAGTAAGCCTGCCCCCGGGGTCCCAGGGCAGGGTGGGGAGATGTGAGTGGGTCAGGGTGTGTTTGGGGATCCCCGAGGCCATGCCTGCTCACGGGTTAGTGCCGTCTTTCCAACCAGCCCCCAAGGCGTGGCTCTGAGGCTCTTGGGGGGTGGCTGCCCACCTGGAATTGGGCTGAAGCACCAGCCCTGCCACAGACCCTTCTGTCTCCGCTGCTCTGTGAGCCCCGGGGACACGGGCTGAGACACTGGTCCCTGTGCATGGCGGATCCTGCGGGCAGGGTGGGGGGTGGGGGTCTCACAGAGGCCCCAGAGCTGGGAGGGACCCCATGATTTGGTGCATGAAGAACCCAAGGCCTAGCAAGGGTGAGTCCCAGTCTGGGGCCCCACGGGGCCTCCCCCCTGCTCCCCTGGTTCAGGCCTCAGGGTGTCAACCATGGGTGCCCAGCCTGTCCCAGGGCCTGGTGCTGGTCCGGCCTTGACCCTGAGCTGTGCTGGCAGCTGCCTCCCACTGTCCCCTGGCCCTCCCCTGGCCCTTTATGCTCAGGCACTGGGGTGGGGGCTGGCACCCCGCCTGGCTCAGCCACCCCTGGGAGCACCATCGGCCCAGATCCCTGCCTCCCGCTGGAGTGCAGCCGTGTCATTTCCACTCCCCACTCTGGTGCCCTCACAGGCTGACCACACCCGTGTCGCCCACCCACCCACAAACACCTCCTGGGTGCTGGCCCTCTGGGGAGCAGTGTTGGGAGCTGTGGGGTTGTAGGCATGGACGGGGAGCAGGCTCCAGGCCTGCTGATGGATCCCCTGTTGGCCGATGGGCTCAGCCCTGGTAGGAGACTCCCGAGCCCCTGGTCCCCCACCTTCAGGCCGCACTGTGCCTCCACCTCCCGCCCCATCCCCTCTGCCCACCGGGTGCCTCTCGCAGGTGCCTCCCACCCTAGCTGATGATGCTCGGGGCGAAGAGACCGAGGCCAGAGGCCCGGGGCAGGCGCAGTGGCTGGTGAAGGAGATACCCCTGCCAGGTGCACCCGTGGGAGGGGTCCCGGGGTGCTGTGGGGTCAGCCGGGCCACGCAGCGAGATGGGGGCAGGGGGCAAGAGTCACAAGGGAGCTGAGGGTCTGGGGGTGCCGCGGGAGCGGAGGAGGGACAGCCGGGGGCTGAGGGACAGGAACGGCGTCTGGAGGCAGGTGGGGCCTCCGTGAGTGTCCCGGGGCCTCCACGGGGACCAGCGCCCCTCGGCTCCTTCCGCTCCTGGGAACACAGCATTCCAATGCGTGCCCTGACTCCTGCTCCCGAGCTGCCCCTGCACATGGGCCTCGGCTGTTTTCTCGTTGCTTTGAGTGGCTCGTGTGGCCTCCATGGAAGGGGCGAAGGGGGCTTTGACTGGCCTTACCCCATCACCCGGCGTGGGCTCAGGGACCCCCCAGAACACGTGAGAAGGTGGGCCGGGACCCAGAGAGCCAGGCCCTGCCCCTCTGGGACTGCGACATCCCCATCTGGCCTCGGGAGTGCCGCCCTAACCTCCCGGGGTGGCTGTGCAGGGAGCACATCAGTCAACCTCTCCCTGTCCCCCGAGCTTTCCAGTCTGTGGACACTCCCTCCGTCCAGACACCCCATTTTCAGAGAACCCGAAGGCAGCAGCTCACCTGGTGCTCCGGCCACATCAGATGCTCGTGTGGGTTTTTGAGCTGATTCAGGGCGGTTTGGGCCTGCCCAGGCACAGGGCAGGGGCAGGTCATCTCCAGGACGGCACAGGGCAGGGCCAGGTCATCTCCGGGAGGCACCCTGGGAACAGAGGGTCCCACCGGCCGGAAGGCCCCGGGCCCAGGATAGAGCAGGACATGGTGCTGCCTCTGGAGCAGCAGCAACCCTGAGTGGGCAACGAGGCAGGTCCCCACCCCACCCCCAACCTGGACTCGTGGGACGCCTTCCCTAGGGGCAGTGGGCACTGGTGGGGACATGTTGCCTGCCCTGAGATCTGAGCCCCAGTGGAGGGAGTGGGGGGCCGGGGGAGAGGGAGGGGTGAGACAACAGCCCTTGATTCGTGCTGCCTGCCCTGGCTTTTCCAAGCAGGCCTGGGAGATGATGGTTCTGGAAGCTTCCTCCTCACTTGTCAGAAGAAACAGCTGCTGTGGGGGGAATCTGAGCTGCTCTGGGGGTTGTGGGCTGCAGCTGAGCGAGGCCCCCTCTGCAGGGAAGGGGCTCGGACCAGAACCTGGCTTCCTCTGCGTCCCCAGCCCCCGTGCTGTGGCTCCACCCCCGGCCCGCGTCCCCTTGGCTTCCACCCCTCCTGCCGCTTAACACCCACCCTTTCCACTTGCCCCCGGGTGACTCGGTTTCCCCATCTTTACACGGGAATCCTGGGTGCGCCTGCCCCTGGGGTCACTGCGAGGATGTGGTGAGATGGGCCGGATGCAGCGGGGGCTGCTCCTGGAGACTGTGGGGGCTGCGTGATCCGGGAACATTGGAGAATAAACTAACACACGCAGCCCTGGCCGTCGCAGCGCCCACCCCACTTCCCTTCCTTGCTGGGGGCAGTTGAAGTCACGCGGTCGTCGCAGTGAAGTCCGGCAATGAGAGGGTGCGTCCGGCCCCAGTGTGGCCTGAGGGGCAAGCCCCCTGCTGGCAGCACCCGCACCTGCCCCCGCTGGCCACGCCTGTACGGCCACGGGTGCTTCCATTCCAGGCGGCTCCACGCCGACGTCAGGAAGCGGGAGGCTAGGAGCAGCCGGGCGGGGGGCTCACCGTCCACCTGGCCTCACCCCTGTTGGCGAAGGATGAGCCTGACCCCAGCCAGTAGCTGGGGGGAGCCGCGACCCCTAAAGTTTCTCCGCCTGCAGCGTCTGTGCACAGGGCGAAGGGGACACGGAGCAGGGCGACGGTGAGTGTCATGGCCCTGCCCGCCTGCACCCACTCCCAGCACCCCCAGGTTGCAGCTCAAATGCCCCCACCCCGGGGGTGGGAAGAGTCAGCCCCTGCGTTGCTCTTCCAGTGAGGAGAAGGAAGTGAAGGGGGAGCAGGGCGAGTTCTGCCCAGAAGACCTTTCTAGATGTTGCAGATTTTCCGAGTGGAGGGAAGCCGGGAGCTTCCGCATGCCTGGTGGCCTCGCTCGGTCCCGAGGGGCTGGAGGAAAGGGCCTTGCGGACGGCCCCGGACCATGAGGATGTGAGCAGGGAACATGGGGTGACCGTTCATGGCCAAGAGCCATGTGGGCTTGGCGGGGGCAGAGCCAGGGGCCCCGCTAGCAGCTGGAGCTGTCACTCCGGACCGCTCAGGAAACCAGGGGACCACCTCCCCGGCACCCCCACTGCAGGCCGCCAGGAAAGCATCCATCTGTGGGGTCCCCTCTGCCCAGGCGGGCCCCAGGGAGGGCACGGCATTAACCCTTCCTGGCTGTGTCCCAGAGCCTGAGGCCGAGGACAGGGTGTTGAGGACAGCAAAGCCTTCTAATCTCCAGCCTGCCAGGCGCTTTCACACCCAAGCGGGAAGCACTCAGCTTCTGTCCCTGAAGAGGAGGGGATGCCGGGGTCTCTGGCAGTGGGGACTCAGGGTCTGGGACCCCCACAGCCTCGCCTCCGTGCTGCGGCCTCCAGACGAGGAGACCCCGGCCCCTCCCCACGACCGGAGCAGGACGGCCTGGGGGGTTGGGCGGGGGCACCAGGGCAGCGTGGCCAGAAGATCCTGTCCCCTGTCCCCTGCTCTCGCTCTGACACCTGGACTCTGTCAGCGCTGTCCCTGCCCCCCCCCCCCCAGGGGAGCCTGGAAACCAGGTGGGGCAGTGACGGCCTAATTATAGACCTCAGGTCTCCATGTCAAAACACAGCAGCGTGATTGTTTTCCTAAGAGAGGACAGCGGCCAGCAGTCCAACCTGTTGCTAACTGTGTCAGCTCAGTTCCTCGGGAGAGGGAGGGCCCCCCCCCTGCAGTGCCCATGAACCGGCATCCCCCACTGCAGCCCAGGGACCCCGGCCCTCTGCTGCTCGCTTGGGGTGTCCCCTGAGTTTGTGTCGATCGGCCCCGGGTGGGCTGGTTATCACCACTGGGCAGAGACGGGGGTGGGGGGGTGGGAGGGGAAGCAGTGGCCGTCCGGGCCGGAGACCCCCACCCGTCCCTCCAGATGAACAAGCTGCAAGACAAGGGCTGGGCCCCCAGGCGGAGCACCCTCTCCGGGGACCCCTTGGCACCAGTGGGGCTCCCAGAAGAGTGACGCCTTAAGGGCCCTTCTAGAACGACGCCTGCTTCCCCTGCCCTCCTCCGGCAGCGGCGGTGCGGGTGTCACCGTTTCCGTGCAGGGCCGATGCACCCCGGCCAGCGCTGCCTTTAGGGCTTTCCACGCTCGCCCCAGTTTCCCTGCCACCTGCTTTGCTGACCATCCCCGGCCCAGCTCCCTCCTGATCTGCGGCATGTCAGCCGCACGTCGGGACCCCGCTGATGGGCATTGGGGTTGGGGGTGAAGCCAGCGTCCGTCCACCCTGCAGGGTCACTGCTCCCGCGTCAGCTCTGCTGCTGTCCCGGCCCTTGGCTTGACCAGTGGGGTTGGCACCCGGGAGGAGACGGGGAGGAAGCGGCCTGGGGTGGCTTCGAGGGGACACGGTCAACCCAGCTCACCATGGGACCCCTCCCCGCCGTGGCCTCCTCCCCTCACCCCCGGGACGGTGCCCGCATGTTGTTTTAACCTCTCTGCAGCTGCGATGCTTAAGCTAAAACATTTCAGTTAGGTAGTTCGTGTGTGTGGTGGAAACCCAAACAGCCCAGAAAGGCCCGTAGGAGAACGTGCCTCCTTGGACCCCTTTCCCGCCCTCCGCAGTCTCCTGAGGACCCTTTCTGGATTATTCTCTGCGTGGCCGAGTGGAAGGTACCATATGACAGCTTGTGCTGAGTGTCACCTGCATCCTCCCTGGGGAAACCGAGGACAGCATCCTAAACACACTTTTAGGGGCATTTCTTAGGCCCAAACCCCGTTCTGAATTAACCCTTTAATCCTTGCACTGCCCCGAAGCACGGTTTGGAGATTGTCCGCCTGCAGCCCAACTTTCTCTTTCTTAACAGCTGCGGCTTTCTGTCGCTCGGCTCTCCTGGAATCTGTCTGTGCCTCCCGTGGACACCGAGTCGGTCTCAGACCCTCCTACCGCGGGCAGCGCCAAAATGGCCGTCCCTATACTGGTGATTTGCACATTTGGGAAACGCTGACCAGCTCTTCAGGGCTGGGGGTGGGGGCTTGCGAAGGCTCAGGACCCCCCCCCCGCAGAGGCGAGGCTGGTGCATGTGCCCCTGGCCCGCAAGGCCCCGGGGGGCCCTCAGTTACCAGCTTCGTGTCTGCGAGGCCGGAACGAGGCGGCCGTGTGAAACCCCTGGGATCTTGACAGCCCCCCTGGGAAGCCATGCTGTTTGCCGTCCGTGAGGGAGCGTGCTGTTCTGTGTGTCCCTCCCCTCGGGTGACAGAGACAGTAGCGTCCTGTCCTCGGAGGGTGGGGGAATGTCCCAGGGGGGGCCTTGGCACAGAACACGCTATTTTGAACCCCAGCTGTACCCAGAGAGAAGAGAGCGTCCCCGACTCGGGAACAGCCACATGGTCACACGGTCCCGCGAAGGAGCTCGGGTTTCCCTGAGGACCGGCCTGATTGTCCCTGCAGCGCAGGCTGGTTCCCCCCGCACCCCGTCTTCCCAGCCCTGGGACGGGGAGAGGCAGGTGCAGCCGGGCCAGCTGTGTGGAGATGCCGAAGTGTCCTCGGGCCGGGAGTGAAGCACTGTTTCTGCCCGGGGCTCAGACAAAGCATCAGGGCCGGGCGTCATGGCCGACTGATGCCAGCTGGGGCCTGGCCACAGGGACAGGAGCCCCCTGTGCTGTCCCTGCGGCTTTTCGTTCAATCTAAAATCATTCCAAAATGAAAGTTTCTTTAAGCAAATGGAAATGCCGTGGCTCTGTTACTGCCCCCGGTTATCCGCCAGGCGGGACCCTTGGACCGATGGTGCAGCCTGGGGCATTTGGGCCCAGCCGTCCCCCCCGACTGCCTCCTGGCACCATTTGGCCACAGGCTGAACCCTTTGGTGGCCAGTGACCCCGAGGAGCCCGGTCTGTCGAGGGCCCCCGCCCAGATGGTCTCCCCTCCTGCCCCTGTGAATCTCCTGGGCCCCCCGAGGCCACGCGGGGCCATGGAAAGGTTCTGAGGGGGCCAGGCGTGACCCCTGCCCCGTGCTGACCATTTCCCCGTTGGCAGACTGGGGTCCCTGAGGACGCCTGCCTCAAAGGGTTCTCATGAGGATGAGGGGGTTGCCCCACCCTCAGGGAAGGCCTGTGCATGGGGTGTGGGCTGATTTGGCCCCTGGGTGCAGGGGCTCCAGCCAGGCCCTCCTTGTCATCCCGGACCCCTTCTTCTTTCCTCACCCTCTTTGCCCCCTTTTCCCCTGTCTCCCATCACGTCATCTCCCCATGCGCCATAAGTCCTGGCGTGTGGTTTCGGTTTTCCATGTCCTCCTGTCGTGCAGTGGGCTCCAGAGTCCTTTCTGGAAGGGGGGCCTGGAGGAAGGAGGGGGCACAAGGCATTCAGAGGCCTGAAGTGGACCCGGAGCCCCTGACTGACCCGCTCCCCAGGCCCCCACCCCGCTCCCTCGTGATGCCCGGGGTCGGGGGAGGCACTTCCAGGCATCCACAGGTGGGTGCCCCCTCGCCGTGGGGCCCCAGTGCTGCAGGAGAAGGGGGAGGAGCCCAGTCTGGGGTCTGAGGCCGTGGACTCTGGGCTGTTTGGTGGACATCTTGCCTTGGCGGGTATGAAACCGCGTCCTGGGCCTGTCACTGGCCAAGTCCCTTCCCGTTGGACCGATTGCCCCGTCTCTGCAGACACGTGGAGCTTCTGGGCCCCATCAGCTGGAGGGAGCCCTGAGTGGGGTGTCAGTCCCCAGCCCCTCCTGCGCCACGCCCCCGGCCCCAAGACTCGCAAGGTCTCAGCTGGGGCAGAGCCCACCAGAGCCACCTCTTTCTTGCTTTTTCTCTGTCCTGTGCCTTTCTTTTCTCTTTAGAGGAGAGTGGCCAGTGGCAGGTGGAAGAACCCCAGTTAGCCAGACGCAGCTGCGAGGGTGACGAGGCAGCGCCCCCAGTGGATAAATGGACGGGAGGGCGCGGCCTGCCCCCCAGGGGACCCCTGCCTGGCCCCGAGGGCCTGCCCTGCAGTGGGGGCCACGGACCCCTCCACCCTCGGCCCCACCCCGGGACCCCGGGACCACCCTGGGGTTGGAAGCAGCTCGGCTCCTGGGCGTCCTCGTGCCGAGGGTCGGGGCATGGTGACAGGGGCGCTGACCGAGATGCAGCCCTGCTGCTGCCTCCGTCCATGCCGTCATTTTTTCTCTGTGGCCCTGGCACATCAGCATGTCGGGAGCACTCAGCTGCTCCGGCCCCGCCCTGCCCACTGCCCCCGGCCCAGCCGACACGGCACTGGCACAGGTTGGAAGATGTGGTCATCTCTGTGGACACTGTCATGTCCTTTCCCCGGCTGGCGATGGCTTCATCAGGCACAGGGTGCTGGGCACCCCCAGGAATCCAGTCGCAGGGCTGGGGCAGGCCCCCCCAGAGGGACGAGGCTCCTCCCTGCTTGCCCATCGGCTGCTCGAGGAGCCAAGATGGACACAAAAAGCAATCGGGTCTCGGAGGGCACGGAGGGTGCTGGAGCGAGGCCCTGGGGTTGGCAGCACGGAGCAGGCGAGGGGAGGGCAGGACGACGAGGGGCAGGGGGCGTGGGTTTCTCAGCAGCAGGGACCCTCCATGTGCCGTCACCCAGTTTCCAAATGAGCATCGCGTCGCGTTTGCTGGTCGCGGACACAGTGACATTTCTCCTGGGCGCATTGTTGTAACATCTCCAAAATAGCACAGTTTCAGATCACAAGAGAGAACATTCTGAGCAGGTTTGGAGCAGGCACACGGAGGAGGGTGTGTTCTGGAACGGAAAGAATAAATGAGCCCCAGGAGGGGGGGCAGGAGGGGAAGGCCCTGCTGCCACGAGGCCGAGACCAGGAGACAGGCCCAGGCTGGGCCGTGGGGCGTCCGCGTGGCCACCGGGTGGGGCGGTGCTGGCAGGGGCAGGACAGGGGGCGGGAAGTGTCGTGGGATGTGCTGGGGCCCCTCCTCCCGGGCCTAGGCAGAGCAGGCCACACTCTGGGCTGGGAGGCAGGCGTCCGGGTTTCCGGGGGACAGGCTGGGGTTGTCAGAGCGTCTGTGGGCTCCCCCCTGACCCCCGTGGCCGCAGGTGTCATGCTGAGGGCCCGCCAGCCCCAGCAACCCTGCAGGGACAGGTGCTCCAGTGGGTTCTTGAGGGGCAGGAAGCCGAGGCTGGAATGGGAAGGGCCTCACCTGCCTCCCAGGGCCTGGGCCTGAGCCGCTGACGCAGGACGAAGGGGCTGCCTGCGGGGGTCCCCTTTGTCACCAGGACACAGGCTCCTGCCTCTGAAAGAAAGTGTCTAGACCTGACAAAACCCTGCTGGGAACGGCTTTGAGACGGGCCATCGTTTCTGCCCCAGTTCTGCGTGTGGCCGAGGTTTCCGGGCAGCGGGAATGGCCCCTGGGCACTGCCCTGCTGCCAGCAGTGGAGGAAGCTGCCGTCCTTAGCTGTCCCATGGAAATAGCTTTTCCGTTCTTGGACCCGCGGAGGGTGGGAGCTGGAAAGGTTGTCAGAGAGCTTCAGGCCAGCCCCTCCTGGTTCACGGGCGAGGAGACCGAGATCGTGACCTGTCCCAGCGGGAGGCTGGTGGAACCTGCTGGAAGGAGTGGGAGGCCCGAGGTCAGGCGGGTGTGACGGGAGAGTGTGAGGTTCCGGGGCTCCGTCCACGTGGTGCTGGGGGTCAGGCCCTGTCAGCCCAGCAGCCTGTGACCGGTTCCTGCAGGGCTGCAGAGGCGTCTCCTCTTGGCGAGGCTGCGTCACCTCCACCTGAGCTCCCCAATCCTCGAGTTCTCCCCTCTTTGGTGGTGGCAACACTTCGTGCTTCCCAAGCAACCAAAGCCGCCAGGTGACCCCACAAATCAGGGGAGTCGTACAGCGTGGAGGCTCTGCTTTGGGTCCAAAAAGGCAGGAGCTGGACTTTGTCTTTTGCCCTCTGAACTGGCCTTGACGGCATTCCTCAACGGGCGCCAACACCGCACCTCCAGCCCCATTAGTGCCACGGGACGCCCTGACTGGGGCTGCACCCAGGGTCAGACGCCACGGCCCAGTGCTGACACCGGGCCATTTGCTGTGGGAAGCGAGGGAGGGTAATTTGCAGAGCAGTGAAAGGCTCTACAGAACACCACTGTAGTCACGCTCTGGGAGAACTTCCTGGCTGTGTGCACGTGTGTGCATGTGTGTGAATTCTCTTCAGAATGCCCCAGAAATGCAGGTTCCGAGGCAGCAGGGCTGGGGTGGCCTTTCCACCTGCTGGTCTGGGACCACCCTGTGAGCCCCTGGGTTTGCAGGATGAGAGAGGAGGAGGCCAGCCCCGAGGGACTGCAACTGGGGGTTCGGGGGGACAGAATTGTGCCCCAAGCCCCCTTCTCGCTCCAGATGCCCAGGATTTGCGCTGCCTCAGATGCACGGGGGTGCCAGACCACGTCCCCGCAGGCAGCAGTGGGGTGGGGGTCTTGGGGGGCCTGGCTCGCCAACCTGCGTGTCCCCAAGGCCCAGCAGGGATGAGAGGCTGTGGATGTGGGAAGGCCTTGGAGCCTGAGATGTCCAGGCTGGGACTGTGGTCGCCGTTATTCTTGGAAGGCCCGAGACGTTCTCTCATCTGTTTTCCCCTGAAAGACAGTACCTCCGAGAGCCGAGGCCCTGCTGTACCCCCAGGAGCCGAGGCCCTGCTGGCCGTCTGCGTGTGTCCAGCCACGGCTCGGCTCACCCTCTCCCTGGAAGGGCTTGTCCCCGTGTCCGCTTAACTGGCTTGGAGCACGACCTCCCGCAACCTGGGAGAGGGGGACGTGTCACCTGGGGGGCGGTTGGTTGACTCTGGGGCACGGGCCCTGGAGAGGTGACCCTGGGGGGCCGCTGGGAGGGGCAGGCTGAGGGCCCGGGTCCCTGGCTGTGTCATGACAATTCACAGGCTGGCCCCCCATTTTCTGGATGAACCGTGAGGGTGCGCTTTCCTCAGAGCCATCTCTGTCGCAAAGGATAGCACAGTTACCTGCACCTCCAGGCTCCGACTTTGACATCCGGGGATTCCACTGACCCCGACTGACCCCCGGAGGTGGTGGGGCGGCGGGTGCTTGGGAGCCGGGCCCCACACCGTCACCCCTTCCTTGGGTTGGTCCCAAGCAGCCCTGGAGGCCAGGCTCCTCCCGGGACACAGTGGAAGGTGCGGCTGTGGGAGCCCGTGCAAGTCCCTGCCCTGTCCGAGAGCCCTGTGTTTGGGGACAGGCCACCCCATCTCTCTACACCCCGTGTCCTCTCCTGGGAAGCAGCTCCCCAGGAAACGAAGGTCACTGCCCCTCTCCCCCGAGCATCCCCGGTCAAGGGCGGGCGTTTCCAGCCTTGCGAGAGGCCCCTGCAGCTGGAGGGAGCTGGGCCGCTGAGGCCCCCTGGGTTCGGCCCCCCCTGGTGTCTAGGCTCCCCCACACCCCCGCTGCCAGGCTGCTCCCCAGGGCGTTCTGGGAGACTCGCGGGGGCCAGGCCTTCCCGGAGGGAACTGGAGCGGACAGCTCGTCTGCACTCGCCACCAGGAGGGTGTCAGCAGCCGGCTGAGTGGCAGTGGGGTGGGGGGCGCCCCCAGGAGAGCACAACGGCGAGACGAGGGGAGGGAGAGGCTGCTTCACCCGGCAGGTTGGCTGAGGACGCCCCAGCCTACTCCTCGTGGGGGCTCAGGCAGAGTTAGGCCCAGCGCCGGGGGAGTGGGCGCTGCGCGGGGTGTAGGGGGCTCAGGCTCCTGTTCACGGGCGAGACCATGCCCGGGGTGAGGGTCCCCGCATCCTGGCCGGCTGCCCTCCAGAAGGGAGAGGCAGGAGCAGCCCGGCTTAGGCCCCCCACACCCCCACTCTTTCTGACCTGCCCTCCCCCTTCCGGCCCCAACCCCCAGCCTCTGGCCTCTGCTCTCTTGTGGGGCCTGACACTGGGCATGTGCCCACCTCCCCACCGCGGCCCCGACTCGGGGGTGACGCACAGAACATGCTCTGTTCACGAGCTGCCCAGGTGGGGGTCGGCCGAGGCCTTTCCTTCTTTTCCCGTCCTGCCGTCCATTGCCAAAGCCCCTCATCGGCCCAAGTGGGAACTCTGCCCCGCTCAGCAGCGACACCCCCCAGCCCCCAGAGCCTCTCACGTCCTTTCCGTCGCTAAGGGTTCGTATATTCTGGATATTTCGTGTAAGTGGACTCAGACAAACATTTGTCCTTTTGTGTCTGGCTTCTTTCCCGCAGTATGACGTTTTCAGGGTTTGTCCTTGTCACACGTATCAGGACCTCATCCCTTCTTAAGACTCAGAGATGCTCCGTCGTGCGTGTGGACCTCACCCTGTGTATTCGCCATCTGGGGGGACACTGGGCGGCTCCCACCCTTCGGCGACTGTGAACATGGGTGTGCACGTGTCTGCTCGAGTCCCTGCCTTCACCTCTGGGAACGGGCCCGGGAGTGGGGTCGCCGGGTGCTGCAGCAGTTCTGTGTTAAACTTTAGGGAACCGCCAGCTTCTCCCACAGCAGCGGCACCTTTTTACCCGCCCCCCAACCCCAGCAGTGCTTGAGGCCCGTCACTCAGTTCCACGCTACACCCCGTTTCGTTTGTCAGTTTACCCACAGGGGGCCTCTGGGCTGGTTCCACTCTGCCAGCCGAGTCCTTGTCCCTCACTCTGCAAGGAGT
>PVKY010006472.1:0-16068 GCA_004027775.1 Bradypus variegatus
GTGGCTGTGGCTCCCACGAGTCCCGAGGGCCCTTCCACTTCAGCCCGAGGACCCCTGACCGCCCCCGGCTGTCCTTAGCTTTCCTTTTCTCCAGAGGCAACAGAGAACAGCAAAAAGTCAGAAGGAGGCCACAGCAGGATCTCACACAAATGGAAATGTGAGAAAAACGATCAATCTCCTTCCTGAAAATGGCATTTTTTCTGGTCTCTATAGATTGCTCAGAACAGCGGGAGATGCGGGGTGGCTTTGCCGGGACCAAAAGTGTGCGCTGTCCCCAGCAGATGGCCGCCATGTGCCCAGATTAAGTTCGGGTGAAACAGGTAACTTTTATGGGTGAGAGGGGTGCTGTGCAGGGCATTATTATTTATGATTGCATAAGTGTGACAATAATAATTTGTGGTGATTATGTCCTTAAATTTACAATTATGGGAATTAAACAAAGCTGCCTGCTGTCCCTCCCATCCCCAGTGAGGATGGCACCCTCAGGCCTCCTGCAGATGGGCATTTTGAGGTCCCTGCTGCTCGCTGGGGGTTGAGTATTAATAGTTGGCTTGGGGAAGGGGCACGGCATTGATGTGCAAGGCAGGTGGTAGTTAGGTCCTTCCAGAACGTACTGGACTGTGATTAGAAGTAGAAACTTCCCCACGAAGTAGCGTGCTTATTTATGAACCACGGTATTGGCTTATTTAGAAACAAGAGCAATTGTTCGTGCTCCCTGAGGACATGGTGTGGCCAGATCCTAGGCTTTCTATCCGAACAACCTGGTGATTGGTAGGTGCTATTGTAGCCCCATTTTACAGAGCTCAGAGAGGGCGAGCCACGGTCCCAAGGCCACACAGCTGCAAGCTGTCATGACGGTCATGCTCTCCTGCCTGCATGTCACCATGCTCTCCCGTCCACGCTGAGCCTGAAGAAGCCCACTGTGTAGTAACAGCCTTTTGCTGAAAAGGCTGAGGGAGGAGAAAGCATGTTTTCAAAGTGCTTTCTAAGTGGAAGCTAAACTCGGGCTGTTGATTCTGAGAGTTATGGGTAGGGCCTGTGTCTGCCCCACCCTCACACTTACAGATGGGGAGCATCTGGGAGGATGGGGAACCTGGAAAGGGTGTCCCAGGCTTTGGGTGCCATACGCCTCGGGTTACAGGTGGGGAAATAGAAGTGCAAGGCAGGTAAGTTAACCTGTACTGAGGCCACACAGATTTTACCCCCCCCCATCCTCTCCAAAAGAAAGCAAATAAAACGAGATAGAAACTGAGCAAGACTCCTCGAGTCACACAGAGATCAGGCAAAAGAGAAGGAATCTGAAAAACTAAAACTTGTTTACTGGCTTCAAACATATATTTATTTTTAAGGAAAAAAAAAGTTGCCTTGTCCAGACCATGCGTTCTGATGGAAGGAGTGGCTCACCCTTTCCCACACCCAGAACAATCACCAAGAACTTCTAGAATGGTGATAATTATAAGGTTGCTTGGGGAAGGGCGGATCTCTTCCGGAGCCCCCACTATGCTGCCCGGGGGGTCCCTTTCATGGGCTGGATCGCATTTTGGCATCCAGAGCCTGGCTTTTCTGGGTTGCTAACTGCAGGGTCCCCTCAGGTGGTCAGAGCTGCCCAGAAGTGGGGTGGGGCCCGGGGTAGGCTTTGTGGGGTTGTGCAAGGGGGGCGGGAGGCATCCTTCCATCTCCCACGCCACCTCTCCCCCCAGATCAAATCCAGGGGTGGGTTGAGGGAAAACGTTGTGGAATGGGACCTTTTTCCTTCCCCTCCCCTCCAAACCCCTACCTCCTCGCCCTCTTCCCTGGTGAAAACACCACGGAAAGATAAACTCACCCCATGAATCTTGCTATAAAATGGTCTGTTTCCTCTGTTTGTTATCGGAAATGTTTGATCAAAGGATAGGTGCCCAGGCCTGGTTATCTAATAACCAACCACCCAGGCAGGTTCCCCAGTTGGGAAAGCTGGGTGGGGGCTGCTCTGGATGAAGTGGGGGCAGGGCGGTGCAGTTGGACCCCTGGGTGACCTGTGTTCCCCCAGAGTGTGCACATGGGCTGGGACGAGGTCAGCCAGACCCTCAGAGCGACCCAGGGGCGAAGGGTCATGGTGTCACCCCATGTTGCAGAAGGAGAAACTGAGGCTCAGAGACATTGAGTCAGTTCCTCTGTTAGAGCCCTTCAGGGAACGGCCTCCAGGGAGAGCACGTGGCCACTGGCTCACCGACACTCAACAATGCCCGTCTTTCCTCTGGCAACCGCCGGGGTGTCAGTCTTGCTCACCCTCGCCTCCTCGGTGTCCAGCATGTGACTTGTGGGTAAAAGCGCTCAGTCCATATTAGTTGAATGAATGAGTGAAGGAATGAATGATCAGGCTCCCACAGAATGAGCCCTGCGTTCATGCCAGGAGACCTGACCTTGAATCCTAATCCTGTCACTGACCATCAGGGCCGAGGCTGGGGTGAGACCTGCTGGTGCTCAAGGCTCAAGATGAAAGGAGGTGCCCACTCTCGGGGTCCTGGGGTGAGCATCTGAGTGAGCCCCTCCTACAACCTGAGCCCCGGGAGTCACTTGCCTCACCCTAGCCCTGGCCATGCAATGCGGAGCCTCCGTTGTCTCCTCTCTCAAAGGAAGATGTGGCTCGGGCTCCGGTTAGGATTAAGGATACAACGTCACGGATGCGGGCAGCTGGGTGCAGTACAGTCTTCTCAGGGCTGAGACTCTCGGGAGAGTCGCTGTAGGTCACACAGCTCAGCTCGACGGAGCCAGGATGGAAGCCTGGTCTAGGGCTCGGAGGCCAGGCTCGGAAGCTGTCACCCAAAACTGCTGGGGTCCTGAGTGGCTTCTTAGCCACCTGCCCTTAGGAAGGCAGTCATGGAAACACCCTCCGCTGCCAGGCTCCTTGCTCCATCGGGCTGTTGTGAGGGGTGAGGGAAGCAGACAGTGGGAGGGTTTATCTCCACACTTGGCACATGGGTGTTCAGTGCACATGTTTTGGATGGATGGGTAGATGGAAGGATGATGGATGGATGGATGGATGGGTGGGTGGATGGGTGGGTGGCTGGCTGGGTGGGCGGGTGGGTGAATGGAGGAATGGATGGATGGATGGATGGATGGATGGATGGATGGGTGTGTGGGTTAATGGCTGGGTGAATGGCTGGGTGGGTGAGTGGGTGGATGTAGGCGGATGGATAGATGGATGGATGGGTGGATGGGTGGGTGGATGGATGAGTCGGTGAGTGGGTGGCTGGCTGGCTGGCTGGGTGGCTGGATAAATGGCTGGATGGGTGGCTGGCTGGCTGGCTGGCTGGGTGAATGGAAGAATGGATGGATGGATGGATGGATGGATGGATGGATGGATGGATGGATGGATGGATGGACGGACGGACGGATGGACGGGGAGATAGATAAGTGGTGGATGGGTGATTATTGCCCTTGCTGGTGCCCAAGCTGAATGGTCTGTTTGTTAATTTTATCATCACATTTATTCATTTGTCAGTAATAATTCATTAGTTTCTTAACTCCACCACAGCTTGCCGGTTCCCAAGCGGTAGAGATACACCACAGTCCCTGCATTTCCGCCAAGGCAGGCGAGTCCTTCAAAGGCGTAGCCACAGGGCCCTGATGAGTGAACATCCGTTCTTACATTGCCAGCTTCACTTGCCCAGAAAGCTTAAGTTTGGTTTTGTTCAGATTTTTAACCTCTGCACCCCCTGTGGGCTGGGGTCCCTGTAAGTGCTTGTTGATGGCAAGCCTACAGTGCAAAGAGCAGGTGGGGCATCCCTTCCCTGTCCCTGGGGTGGTACATGAGGGGCTCGCATTACACCTGCAGCCACAGAGCCCTCTCTAGACCCCACCTGCTCCGAGAAGAGATGGAGGAGCTGTGGCAGTGACCCCAAGCTGCAGCCCCCGTGGGTGCCCTTTGCCCTACCCCGTGCGGGCCAGCCCAGGAGCCACTAGACAAATGGAGACTTTCAAGGGTGGCAAGTGTCACTGAAGAACTGAATTTCAAATTTTATTTAATTCTAGTTAATTTCAATTTAAAGAGCCACAGATGACTACTGACAAGTGAGATATAGGACATTTCCCATCGCAGTAAGTTCTCTTGGACAGCTCCATTCTAGATGAAATACACGCTCATTAGCTTTCCATGCAAGGCTCTGCTGCTGCCCACCGTCTACTCCCACTTCTGGACCCTCCCTACCATGCTCTCTGGGTCTCAGCCTCCACCAAGCTGCTTGTTTTGTGACCTCAAATTTCTAGACCCTGGTGTGTGTTCTGACCTCTGCCCACAGTGGGCTCCTTTCTCTCGCCTTTCTCTTGGGCGAACTCTTCTTCCTCCTTCAATGCTCAGCTCCAGTGTCACTTCCTCCAGGATGCCTTCCATTATTGCCTCCACCCCATCCCACAGACCCTTGGGCCCCTCGTAACCTTTATGCCTTGTTCTAGCATTCATCTCTTTTCTAGATGTGAGTGAGGTGAGAGCAGGGTGTGGTCTGACACCATGGCTGCTCAGCAGGTGGCTGTGGAGCAGGAGCAGCTCAGTGTTGGTTCCAGAAACTTCATCTACGCAACTCCCAGGCAGCCAGTTCCCTCCATGCATGAAAGTGACAGAGAGTTTGGGGCTATTTAGACAAAACCAGGACTGCAGACAAACTCTAGAAAGGATGGGTCGGTTCAGTCCATTTTAGTCGAGAAGCAAGACAATTCAGGGTGAGAGAGGGCTTCTCCCGAGGTGGGATTGAGGAGAGGCTGCCCAGCCCCGATGGGGAGGGAGGCTTTGTCCTGGCCCGGAGCTGCCCTCCTGAGTGAGTGACCTCGGGAAACCCTCTGAGCCTCGTGGTGCTCATCTAAAAAGTGGGAGTCCTCGTGGCACTCCTCGGGGGGTTTGGGGAAGGATCCAGTGAGGTGCTGTGAGTAAAGCTCATGGCCCAGGGCCTGGTGGGGCCTTGTAGGGCCTTTCCAGGATGGCGGCTGCCTTCATATCAGAGGGGCCTGGGAGGCCTTGGGGCTGAGTCCCCTGATCCCCCGTACACAGAGAAGCTCGGTCCTGCAAGGTTGGGGCTGGCAGGGCCCGGGAGACTGTCTAGTTCCCTCATTTTCACACCGTTCCGTGGAGGCAGGGTTGTGCAGCGGTGCCTTGGGAGCCTGCAAAGAAGGAGAAGACAGACAAGGGAGGCAGAGCATCCGTCTCTGAGCTCTCCCTCCTCCCGCGGCCTCAGCAGCTCCCATGTGCTGTCTGTTGTGGGTTCATTGAGGCACCCTTTGTAGGGGTGGGGGATGAGTGGTGGTACCCAGGCACCCATCAAACGTGGGGGCTGACTTGCGAGTTCCTTGGAGCTGCCGGAGAACACACGCCTGCACACAATCCCGCATGTTTTTCGTATGTGTGTACCTAAGGAAACGTGTCAGACACACCCTAGTGGGGCCTTAGAAAGAGGATGGAGGAAATGGGCATGGAGATGGGGGATGAAGAGGAAAAATGATAAAAGAAGACCAACTGAGGCAAGTGAGGGGCTTACTGAGACCCAGGTTCCTAGCTTGCCACGAATGCAGGAATAATAAAGCAATTTCTGCATCTGAGGTCTGAAAAGTAAGGTAAGCCAAACGAGTAGGGGCAATGGCTTCACACGGACCTCCAAACTTCAGGACCCTTAATTGTGGCCCTCCTATTGCTCTCATATGCACTCAAACATCTGTTTCGATGTTGCGAGAGAGCCTTTTCTCCCAGCTTCTCATAATATTAGCCATCAGTAAATCAGATGTTTGATGTCAAGGCACCAAGGGGTCAACGACAAGGCACAGTCTGAAATTTCATGGGCTGCCCCAACATCTCTGAGCCTCTCAGGGGCCCAGAAATGAACCCTGAGGTCTGCTCTTGCCAGATGGGGGGCACATCCTGCCCCCCACCCAGCAGGAAAGGCTCCCCACCCGGCTAGTTCCACGTGAACCGCAATGGGTCCTCCACCTGGTGGATCTCACTTCTCTGCCGACCCGTGAAATTATTCAAACAAGCCGATCACGTTCTCTCACGGGATCCAGGGGCACCCCACGCTCTTGTCACCACAAAGCCTTCCACAGCCCCCGCTGTTCACTCCATTCCCAAATGCAGCCCCCTGGGGACCCTGTGGACAGGCCAGCTCCCCTTCCCTTGAGCTGTGATAATTTTTGATGAATAAGCTTCTATTTGATTTTTTTTAAAAAGTGAAGTAAGCAAAAGAGAAAGAAAACTGCTAACTCCCTCTCCTGGAATATGGGGAAATCAAGGCACAGAGAGGGGGTGGTTGGGTGTCGTGGTAGAGTTGGGGTTCCTGGCTCTTCCCTGATCTCTCTGTGAGAGATGATCTTCAGGTGTTGGCAGAAGAGCTGCTGGAAGCAGGGTCTCGGTTTCCACGCCCAGCAGCCAGCCCCCCACCCACCCATGGTGGCAAGAAAAGGCAAACCTCTTCACGACCGACTCCTGTGTTTCGAGGAGTTTTGCTGGAGGAATTTGTTTTAAAAAGACAAGCTGGGGGACACAGGTGGCTTCAGACTGCATCGGTTTTTTAGACAATAATATTTATTTTTGTTCCCCATTGTAAAAATCAGTATATGCTCCTAATATCATATTTAAAAACACAAAGTATACTTTGTATACTCCCATTATGAAATTAACAGTCGCTCCTAATACACAATTTGGAAAACACAAAATAGAATGATCATGAAAGTCACGTGCAGTCCTGCCACCCAGGGACACCACCACTGCCATTAGGATGTGGGATTTTTTTCCTCCACTTAGAATGTTTTTTTCCTTTTTCCAGTCTATGGTTGGATTTAATAACGTGCATGTCTAAATAATTGCTAACCTCCCTAATTTCACCTTTTGGGTTAATTTCTCAGCCTTTTGAGGAAATATCAGATGAAAGGCAGACAGGAGAACAAAGAATGAGGTTTGCTTGGGGCCACAGTATCTTACCTGGTGAATTTGCCCCCTCCCCCCATCTATCTATTTCCCGCCTCCCTCCCTCCGTCCTTCTTCTTTCCTCCCTTCCTCCCTCCCTCCCTTCCTTCCTTTTTCTTTATTTCTTTCTGCCTCTTGCCATGTTAGGCAGCTGTTGGCAGACTTTCTCCTGCTTTGGATTTCATTCTGAAAGCAGCAAATTGATTTTAAATAGAAATATCTTAAAAGGTGGTGTAATTGGGGATTTGCAAAGCCATCTGAAGGAGCTCCCACCACCACCTATCAAGTGGTGGTTTTATGTCAAAGGAAGAGGTCGCGGGTGCAGGTTTGCTAAATTTAAGGTTAACAGATAGCACTCTCTGTGTCTCGTCCGGCTTTCTGCCTGGTTTGGGGGCTACTGGGGAATGGGGGAAGCAAAATTTGGGGGTGGGAGGATCTTACTTGGGCATGGCCCAAGTGGAAAACTTTGCTTATTTTTAATTCCTTTTTCTTTTTCTTCCAGTTTACAATTAACATTCAGGGTTTAGCCTTCACCCTCCCCTCCTGAAATGGAATTTTTCATCTCTTGATTCATGCTACAAGATAAAATCCCTGTTTATCCAGTTGCATGAATAATTGATAAGGTCTTTCCAACTTGCCAGAAGCAACTTCGCAGTCTTGCCTTGCTGCCTGAAACCCCTGGTAATTTCTGGAGCACTAGCGAGAGGCCTTCGCACGGTTTCTGCTTGAAGAGGAACAGCTTTCTGTCTCAGGGGTGGAGGTTTATCTCTTGATTTAGATTTGGGGGTAATAGATTGGGCACTCAGGGTTCCAGGTTTGGGGGTGTGGATGGGGGAGGGTGGCCGTGTCCACTTAGGTTTTCTGAAATCACATCTGTGGCAGGCGAGGACCTGGCTCCGCTGGGAGCCTCTGGCTGGCGGTTTCCAAGTTCACAGCATTAATTAACTCTAATCTGTTCCCTGATAGTTTAAACCAGGCCCGAGATGTGAAGGATTTTCTTTCCTACATATTTAATGGACCTAATGAGATAACAATGAGAACCTGTGTTTAGGCTCTTTAATGCTCTCTGGCTGTGTTTATATGATAAAAGGTAGTGGGGGGTTATTTATATGCTTAGCTGGGGTTTATCCTTTTTAAACACATCTGGACAGCTACCTGTTATATTTGGCTCATGGTAACCTAAAAAAAAGAATTTATAGACTGTGCTGCAGAATGTCCCAATTCTTCAAGGCCCAGGCAAATGCAACTTGCAGTGGTGATGGGGCAAAGCGCCCCTAAGGAGAAAGGTTAACAAGATATTGCTCTTTTCCCCCCTGCTCCGACCCCCCGAGAGTGCTCCCATCAGCCTTCCTGGCGGCTGATGCTCGAGTCTGATCTGGCTGAAATTTGTCAGCATCCTTGTGGCTGGCAGGGCAGGCTCTCATTTAAACCTGTTGAAAGGAGCTGGCTTCCAAGACTCCAGCGAGCTCTGCAGCCGTATCTCGCTGTTGGGGGAAGCAGGGCTGTGATTTAAGCCACTCACATTTAGGAACCACAGGCATTAATTCAGTTTTCTCTTTCATTTGGGGAAGGTGGAGAGAAAATGAATGAATCAGAGGCTAATTTTTTTTTCCTGGCTTGTTTTCCCAGAGCTCCAGGAAATTAAGAAACATGTCATTAATTTCAGCAAACAATTTAAACAAACTAAAACTAGACAACCACAGGAGGGCAAGGATTTTGGAGAGACCCTGCTCTCACATCCCTATTTGAGGACTTTACTGAAATCAAAGGACAGGCACTGAATGGAGAGATTTCTGGGGACAATACAGAAGGCTGTGTGTCTCTCTGCCCCCTCCCCTGGTTTTAAAATTTTATCGTGGTAACACATATATGACCTAACATTTGCCATTTTAACCATTTCTAAGTGTACACTTCAGTGGCATTTAATTACATCTACAGTGTGGTGCTAGCATCACAACCGTCCATCACCAAAACTTTTCCACCAGCCCCAAACTCTGTATTAAGCCATAAGCTCCCATTCCCCCGCCCCTGGCCCCTCTAATCTACTTTCTGACTCTACAAATTTGCTTACTCTAGATATTTTATATATGTGTAATTAGGCCATATTTGTTCTTTCGTGTCTGGCTTATTTCACTCAGCGCTGTGATTTCCAGGTTCATCCATGTTGTAGCATGCTTCAGAATGTCATACGGCTAAATTACATGCCATTGTGTACGTAGACCACATTTTATTTATCCATCCATTCATTGAGGGACGCCTGGGTTGTTTCCTCCTTTTGGCCATTGGAAATAATGCTGCAATGAACACTGGTGTGCAAGTGTCTGTCTGAGCCCCTGCTTTCCATTCCTTTGGGTATATTCCTATGAATGGATTTGCCAGGCCATATGGTAATTCAACATTTAACTTTTTGAGGGACTGCCAAAGTGGTTTCTACAGCAGCTGCACATTTGATGTTCCCAACAGCAAAGCGTGAAACTTCCAATTTCTCCACGTAATGCCTCTAATTTCCACCGTGCTTCTCGAGGCTCGGATGTTGTGGTCTGGTGGCTACAGCCAAAGGGGAACGGAAAGGGTTTCTGGTGGTGGCGAGGCCCAGGCCTCACATCCGGCCACGGAGGGGGAGCTGGAGGGCATTTTTGGGTTCTGACTGACTCACCACAGACTCCGGGACACCAGAGCCCTTCCCTGGAAGCCAGTCCCAGGGGGGCCGTCATGGCGCTCACTCCCATACCGCATCTGGCTCCGCAGGCTCCTGCCGCATCTCTCGGGCTGCACGGAGTGTCGGGAGGTAGGGCGTGTGGTGGATTTCAATGATCTGTATGCTCCAGAAAATGAAAAAGGAGCAGGAGAGGGGAACAAATGGATAGTGCTGGCAGTCCCGCTACATGCCCGGGACTCAGCTGCTCCCTGGCCAAAACGCAGGCCCACGGCCTCTCCTGGTGAGGGGTTGCGGACGATGAGGGGGCTTTTGGACCTGAAGGAGTACGTGTGTTGGACCACGCGAGCCAGCCTGGGAGAGTCACTCTGAGTAAAGAGATGATGCCTAGAAAGCCAGAGCTTGGCCCAGGTGAGCTCTCAGTGCTGTTGGCTCATGGTGACAAGGAGGAAGCAGAGAAGGAGTCTGCAGGTGTGGTGATTTGAACCTGTTGTGTACCCCAGGAAAGGCCATGTCCTTTTAATCCATTCCTGTGGGTGCAGACCGAGTGTGGGTGGGACCTTTCGATTAGGCTCTTTCAGTTGTGGCCTGCCCCGGGGTGTTCTTAATCCCCTTACTGTCCCCTGTTATAAGAGATGAAATTGAGAGAAGCTCACAGAGAAAAGTCCCGGAGAAGCTAAGAGGGAACCCACAGGAAAACAGAGAGGAAGCCCCTGAAGCCAGAAGCTGAGAGTGACGAAACCCAGGAGCCAAGGACCAGCAGATGCTGGCCACGTGCCTTCCCAGGTGACAGACGTGTCCCAGAAGCTGGCAGCCTGTCTTCCAAGCCCGGGTATCATCCTGTTAATGTCTTGAGTTGGACATTTTCATGGCCTAAGAGCTGTCAAAGGTTAATAAATCCCCTTTGTAAAAGCCAACCCATTTCTGGTCTATTGCATTCTGGAAGCTTTAGCAAACTGGCAAAGGTGGCCTGGACGCCCAGCCAGCCACACCCTGACTGCCGCGCCACCTCGTCCTCCAGTCCTGCGTTCTCCACCCCCACCCCCATCCCGAAGCACTGGAGGGGGCTGAGCAGTGTCCAGCCCATCCTTGGTCCTGGGAAGCTGAGACCCCACCACCGGCCTCCTGGGGTGCAGGCTTCCTTCCTCTCTCATCTCTGCTTGTGCTGTGAAATACACGCCCATTGTAGAAAACCGTTAAAGCAGAAAAGCACACACGGGGGACCAGGAAGTGTCTACTCACCACTGTGTCATTCATTAGCAAATATTTGTGGGGGTGGGGGGAGGATGGGAGACATGCCCAAGGTGCAACCAAGTGAGGACTCAGGCTTTCCTATGAGTGAGGGGAGAGTTCTGGAAGGTTTGGAGCATTGCAGCCGCGGGATGTAACTTACATTTCCAGAGGTCCATCCTAATGCCGTGCTGGGTGTGGACAGTGGGGGAGGTTGAGGCACCCAGCTAGGGGAGAGGTGCTGCTGTCTTGGGCCGGGGTGGCGAGGTTGCACATGTGGTCCGATTCTGCAGAGAGAGCCAACGAGATGTGCTGACAGATGGGGTGTGGGAGAAAGAGAGAAAGCGAGGCGGATTTTGATGTGAGCAGCTGGAAAACTGGAGTCGCTGTTTGCCGAGGTGAAGTCTCCCGAGGAGAGAGGGTTTGAGGGCTGGGCTTGTGGAGCCCACTGACGGACAAGCGAAGTTTCAGGCACAAGTCACTGCTGGTGGAATTCCCAAGAAGGCAGCCGAAGGAGGCGGTCAGGTGCACGGAGTAAGGGGCCTGACTGGCCATCTGGGACCTGCTTGAAGACAAGTGGGCAGTGGCTGCTGCCCAGGGCCGGGGCTCTCTGGCCGCCACTGTTCCCGCCCACTGGAAGCGCCCAGCAAAGCTGACCAGTATCAGTGTCTACCCAATAAAATTTCAGGGATAATTGCCACTGGCTTTTTGACCACATCTTTGATGAGTGTGCCCAGGCTCACACACTTTTACATACATGGCTTTTCTCCATTGAACATCATCATCATAGCCAAAATGATTGTTATTAATCACTAAATTTAGTATGAACAACAACCAAATTTATTGATAACAATAACTAAATTTATTGACAGAAACTAAATATTGTTATGATAAAATCCAGTGTTATAATAATAATAACTAAAATTTATATAGTCTTTTACTTTGTCAGGCACTTCACACATATGAACTGTCAGGCAATTCATACAATTTGATAACAACCCTTTGAAGTAGATATCATCATACCCATTATATGAATAGGGAAATAAAGGCAACAGGAAGTTACGTGACCTGCCAACAGTCACCCAGGTGGCAGATTTGAACCCAAACCCTCCAGCTCTAGAGACCTTCTCCTTCCCGCAGCCCCTCGTTTTTCTGTGTTTTTGAAAGGACCCTGGACTCAATGCTTGGTATGTGGACACCTGAGTGGCAGCAGACAGACAGCCTGATGGCCACAGGGCTGGTGGCTCAGTGACAAAGGAGTGAAACAATCAGAATTTATTCTCTCCCAGTTCAGGCCGCCAGAGACCGGATCCCAGGTGTCAGCAGGGTTGGCTCCTCTGGAGGCTCCGGAGAGACTCTGTCCCTGCCTGTCTCCCAGATTCCGGTGGCTGCCAGCCACCCTGGGCGTCCCTCGGCGTGTCGCTGTGTCACCCCTGCTCTGCCTCCGTTTGTCTCTCCGACCCCTCCTCTTCCTAAAAGAACACCCGTCATTGGGTTTAGGGCCTTCCCTAATGCAGTAGGGTTGCACCCAGGCTATTTCCAAGGGGGGTCACATACAGAGGTCGCAGGGGGACGTGAGTCTGGGGACAGTATTGACCCCTGCTCTTAGTGAATTTGTCATCCTCTTCTTTGGTTTCTTCCCTGCTGGCAGCGGGGTCATCGGCCAGGAGAAGCGTCTCTTGAGTCTCAGGGGTTTCTCTCTCCAGAATCCCTGGAGGAAGCACAGATGCCCCGGCTGGGCAAGTCGGGGTCCGCCGGGCAGGGATGTGCCCTCGCTGTCGTGTGCAGCGGGACGGAAGGGCTCGGGGAAGGAGGCGCAGCCGCGAGGGTGGCTGCCACGGTTTCCGATGCCCCTAGACAAGGCGCAAACGAACGGCCATACCCACGGTGAAAAAGCCTTTCCAGTCGTTTCTGCTGGAGAGAAAGTCCCTGTTGGGTGTCTTTGGGACTTCAACATCTACAGTATCTAATCAAAATTTAATTCCAATATTTGTTTTCCTTGCCCTATTTTGCAGTCATCTTCTGTTTGCCATGAGAGATGTTGCTTCCCTTTCTTAATAAGGATATAATTTGCATACAATAAAATCTAACCTTTTGGGTGTACAGTTTGTGCATTTTGATAAATGCATAATGTGTGTGTACCAAGTCAAGAAATGGAACAGTTCTGTCACCCCCCAAAATTCTCCTTCCCTCTCGTAGACAACCCCTCCCCCACTCCCAGGCCTTGGCAATTAACCATCTTCTCTCTGTCCCTATAGTTTTGCTTTTTCCAGCGTGTTCTATAAGTAGATTCATACAGTATGTAGCCTTTTGAGTCTGACTTCTTTCACTTTGCAAAATGCATTTTGGATTCACTCTTGTGCATTACCAGTAGCTGTTCTTTTTTGTTGGTGAGCAGTATTCCGTTGCAGGGATATACCATATTTGTTAAGGGACATTTGGGTTGTTTCCAGATTTGGCAATTCCAATTTCAGTTTTCTTTGTGAACATGCGTTTTCATTTCTCTTGGGTAAATATTTGTAAGTGGGATTGCTGGATTGTATAGTAAATGTTTAACTTTGTGAAAAACGCCAAACTGTTTTCAAATGTGGCTGTACCATTTTGCAATCCCACCAGCAATGCGTGAGGAGCTCCAGCTGCTCCGTGTCTTCGCCGGCACTTGGTGTCTCAGGCGTTTGGTTGTGGCTTTGGATTTTAGTCAGTCTGAGTGTGTAGTCATATCTCATTGTGGCTTTAATCTGCACTTACCTGATGGCTAAGGATGTTGAGCATCTTTTCATGGGCTTATTTACAATCCATATATTTTCTTTGGTGATGTGTCTATTCAAATATTTTGCCCATTTATAATTTGCATTTTTTACTGAGTTTTAAGTGTTCTTTATATATTCAGATACAAGTCCTTTACCAGACATGTGAATTACAAATATTTTCTCCCAGTCTGTGCCTTTCCTATTAATTTTCTTAATGGTGCCTTTTGGAAGGGCATACATTCTTAATGTTGATGAAGTAAAATTTATTGAATTTTTCTTTTATGGATCCTACTTTTGGTGCCATATCTAAGAATATTTGCCTAATTCAAGGTCAGGCAGATTTTCTCCTAAAACTTTTGTAGTTTTATATCTCACATTTAGATCCATGATATATTTTGAGCCATTTTTTGATATGGTGTAAGATTTGGCTTTTTTTCCCCCATGGATATTCTTAGCTTTTTTTCCCCCATGGATATTCTTTTTCTCCCCCATGGATATTCAATTGCCCCAGCACCATTTTGTGAGAAGACTATTCTTTCTCCATTTAATTGCCCTCGCAACTTTGTCAGAAATCAATTGACCATTTACCTTCTAGGTCTATTTCTGGACTTTCTATTCTGTTCCATTGATCTATATAATCTTTCTCCAAAACCACACTGTTTTGACTATTTTAGTTTTATAGTAAGACTTGAAGTCAGGTAATGTGAGTCCTCGAACTTTCTTCTTCTTTCTTCAGAATTGATTTGCTCTTCTAGATCCTTTGTCTTTTCATAAAATTGTAGAGTCAACTTATTGATTTGTACAGAAAATCCTGCCGGGATTTTGATGGGAATTGTGTTGACAGTAGAGATCAGTTTGGGAAGAATTAAAATCTGAAGAATATTGATTCTTCCATCAATGTGGACTAACAAAGACCATGTTTTAGGTCTTTGCTTGCCTTCACCAGTGCTTTGCGGTTTTTAGCATATAGAGCTTGCACATATTTTGTAAGATTTATTCCTAAGTATTTTATGGGCTTTGGTGCTATCATAAATGGTACTTTAAAATTTTCTTTCAATTTCTAATTGTTCATTGCTAGTTTAGAGAAATTCAGTTGAATTTTGAATATGGGCCTTGTATCTTGTGACCCTGCTAAACTTACTCTTTAGTTTTTTTTTATAGATCCTTTGGAATTTTAGATGTAGATAATCATGAGATCTATGACAGGGACACTTTTATTGCTTCCTTGCCAATTGGGATCTCTCATTGTGATATTATCCTTTTACTATACACTTGGATTTTATTTCCTCATAGTTTGTTGAGGATTTTCTACATTCATAAGGGTCATTGGTCTGTCATTTTCTTTTTTTGTAATGTCTTTTTCTGGCCTTGGTATCAAGTTAATGCTGGTCTTGGGAAGGGTTCTGTCCACTTTTTTTTTTAATAATTCAATTTTATTGAGATATATTCACATACCATGCAGTTATACAAAGTGTACAATCAGTTGTTCACAATACCATTATATAGTTGTGCATTCATCACCAAAATTAATTTTTGAACATTTTCATTACCACACATTCAAAAGTAATAAGAATAAAAATTAAAGTGAAAAAGAATAAAAAAGAACACTGGCTATTTTTTTTGCTGTTGTTGTTTTGTTTTGTTTTGCCCCCTTTTTTCTCCTCATCCATCCATACACTGGACAAAGGGGAGTGTGGTCCATAAGCCTTTCCCAATCACATTGTCACCCCTCATAAACTACATTTTTATACAATCATCTTCAAGATTCAAGGGTTCTGGGTTGTAGTTTGATAGTTTCAGGTATTTAGTGCTAGCTATTCCAAGTAATTAAAACCTAAAAATGGTTATCTATATTGTACATGAGAGTGCCCACCAGAGTGACCTCTCTTTTCCTTTTGGAATCTCTCAGCTCTGAAACTTAATTCATTTCATTTCACATTCCCCTTTTGGTCAAAAGATGTTCTCCATCCCATGATGCTGGGTCCAGATTCCTCCCTAGGAGTCATATTCCATGTTCCCAGGGGATTTATACCCCTGGGTGTCACATCTCATGTAGGGGGGAGGGCAGTGATTTCATCTGCCAAGTTGGCTTAGCTAAAGAGAGAGAGGGCCACATCTGAGCGACAAAGAGGCATTCAGGAGGAGACACTTAGGCACAATTATAAGCAGGCCTAGCCTCTCCTTGGCAGTAACAGTCTTCCCAAGGGCAAGTCCCGTGATTGAGGGTTCAGCCCATCAAACCACCAGTCCCTAATGTCTGTGAGCACTTTAGCAACCATTGAGGTGGGGAAGCCCAACACCCCATGTATTCTCCCCCAGCAATGTTCACATTAGTGGTAACATATAGTATTTCTCTTTTTGTGCCTGACTTATTTCACTCAGCATTATGTCTTCAAGGTTCATCCAAGTTGCCATATGCTCCAGACATTGTTCCTTCTTAATGCTGCATAGTATTCCATCGTGTGTATATACCACATTTTATTTTTCCACTCATCTGTTGAAGGACA
>PVKY010006473.1:0-15935 GCA_004027775.1 Bradypus variegatus
CCAGCATGGGTAATGAGCTCCTTTAAGGAGTTCTCCCACACATCACTGCTAGAATCAGAAAAGCTGCCTTCAGAATCCAACTGCTTCAGGGTGGGACAAAGCCGCACATTTGTTGGTACCACAAATGGTCCATCTCTCATTTAGTGGAGGCTGTTCTGGCTCACTTGATCACTAAGGTGTATTAAAATCACCAGTGAAGAGCTCACATTTTCCTTCTTCCTCCCAACCCCCTTCCTGGCTATACGTTTTAGATATGAATTGAAACTTCCTGCATCAGCTGCAGAATTCCCTTTGCATGTACAAGGGAGAGCACAAAGCAGGAGGGAATTCTGTCTGAAAGACATCTGCAGTCAGTGCAAATGTATTACTGCCAAACTACAGAAGGCTGCCTTGATGTCTAGGCAACCCCAAACATGTCTGGCTGAACTTTAGTGCACAGAAGTTGAATTCAGTGTAAAAAATCCAAAGCAGAAATGGGGAGAAGCCCTGATAAAGATGGTGGAGTGAGGAGCTTCAGGGTTCTGTTCCCTCACAGAAGTTTTGAACAATCAGCAAGAACTGGCAAAAACAACTTTCTCAAAGCTCCAGAAAACAGTTAAAGGTCTGCAGTAACAGGGTGAGCATCGAATCAAGAAGAAGGCTACTTAAAAGTGGTGTGCTCTCATGGCACTCTGGCCAGCCCCTCTCTTAACACTTTTAACACTTTTAATTTTGTTTGTTCTACCTAAACTCAACAACCAACGAAGCATCATTTAGAACCTCAAATATGCCAACCTAACATGAAATTTCTCTCCAGCAAAGCAATTTTTGCTCTTTTTTCCCTCTCGTTTGATGAGAAGGTCACTTTAACAACAGAGGATAAAGCATACCATGATGTTTACACAGACAACGAGGCACAACCATCTGTTTAGTTCTTGAATAATAAGTGATAAAGACTTGCAAAGCACTGCATGATCTAGCCCCTTCCTAGCTTTCCAACTGCATGTTGGTCTCTCTTTTCCAAGCTGATGAGTCTGCAGCTCCACTACTCTTCTTTCAATTCCATGAATACACCAAGCATTTTCCTGCCTCATAGCTTTGCACACAGCACACCAATGGCTTGAAACATTCTCTGGCAGAGCCAGCCTTTCTCCCCTTTTCAGCTCTGCCTCCTTGGCAGTTCCACCAAGAGGCTCCTCCCAATCGCCCACCTACACCTGCCATGACCCCTTCTTTGATTATTACCCTTTTCATAATTCTTACCACAATTGGAAACTATTTTGTGTTAATGCTTTTTAAAATTTATCCATCATTAGAATGTAAATCTAAGAGGCCATGGATCATTTTTGCCTCTCACTGCAGCACACAGGAACGACTCAGTGTCACTACTTATTAAAAGAAAAACAAAAATTAATAGATTACTTGCTACACTATACTCTCATGAAGGGGAGAAAGACGATAAATCACCGAAGGAAAATGATTTAAAAGCTGCTATGTTAAATTCAGGAAGTGTGGATTCTTTGCATGACATGCTATGTATGTTCTTTTTCATATTTTCCAGAATTTGACATGCATTGTTTTTTTAACAAAAGTGTCTGAAGTAGCAGCCTTGAAGCTCATGGACCCATGTTATGCTTGGATTACAATGCAGTACTTCAAGGATAAACAATTTTTCTTGGCCTTAGCATTTCTTTTCTAAATGTCTCAGCACTTATCTCTGCTCAACAGGAGATTACCCGTTCTTCCCAGCTTCTAGTCCATGAACACCCCTGCTGAAAGATTTGGTAAGGCCTCATGGAAAACTCTGAGCTGTATTTTCATTTTTGACGCCTAAGACGAAAGCAAGGAAGTTGATACTTGGGATGAGGAAATTTAAATCAGCAGCTGATCTGGAATCTGGAACCACCGCCCCTTGGATATTCCCAAATACGGAAAGAATTCTTGCCACCAAGCAAAATACAGAGTTGGGTCCTAAGTTTATAGCTCTTGAATTATCTAATGCTTTATTTTGATTAGCCATCTAGAGTATAATAGTTGTTACCTAAGGGATACTTTATGCAAGAGTAGATAACATAAGTCACTCCGTTACAATTATTTTCATTATCCAATTATTTAATGTGTCACTTTGTCATTCAGCAGATCATTTTTTCTCTGTGCAGTAATTTAATAATCGGGGCTAGGGCAAATAGTAGGAAAAAAGAGAGCATATGATGCTAAAGAGAGAGGGGCAACCAATAGACTCTGACACTTGAGCAAGTTGCTAAACCTTCTAAACTTCAGTATCCTCACCTATAAAGAAGCCACAGGATCTAAGCCTAATTCTACAAGCCTGGCATGCAATGAGCAATTATTAGGATGATGCTAATTTGGATTATACATTCAAGGTACACAGCTACATTTTTTAAATGCTTTTCTGTGCTCGTTAAGCATCAATTTAATTCTATTTAATTAATTTTACCTTCACTAGGAGAAACGTCTCTAAACAAGTACGTCTTCTTTTTAAAATCTACAATGATTACATTATTATGATACGTTAACATTCTCTATATGCTTCCAAAATTTTAATTAACATGAACTTTTTCAACAAATTAAACCCCTATCCTTTGTCCTTCACTGTTGAGGGCACAGAAGAGATGGACGGGATATCACTAAAATCAGATCCCGTGGCTTCCCTGGGTGTAAATACACAGTAAAGTATTCAATTCACAAACAAAGCTGGGAGAATGTGATGACAAGTGTGTTATGTTTGGAAAAGACAGTTGCAAGACAGAAAGGTAATGAAGAATGAAAAATTGGACAGAATGAGGAACGGCCTTAAACTTTACAAAACATGTCTCAGCCAAGTTCAAAGGTAAAATATGTGGGACGTAAGTTTGATCAAACACAGAATGACTAAATGAGTAAGAAAGAGATTGGGAGGTCACAGTGGGTCATTAGTTGAAAACAGTCTACAGTACAAGTTCGCAGCATTTGAAAATGTAATTTCATATGATAATAAAGATAAGACAAATAAAAATGAGATTCCATTTTTGCCTATCAGAACAATAAAGATTCAAAGAGTAAAATATCAAAGCTGTTATGAATGCAGTGGAACTGCCCTCATATATGGCAGGAAAAAGTGGGGCCTCTTGGAGAGTAAATTTCCATTTTTTTCAAGATTTGCAAATATTTAAATTTGGCAGATTCTTTAAAAATATGTATACCCATTGGCCCAATAATTCCACCTCTAGGCACTTATAGTGATAAAATAATAAAAACTTTGATAGCTGGTATATTATAATATAATTAGTGAAAAATGAAAAGCAACATTTATTTCCTATAAGAGCATATTGGTTACATAATCATAATCGTTTAGATGGAATATAATGAAGCATAAAAATTACATGTATCAAGAATTTTTAGTGACATGGGGAAATGTTCATAAAGCAGTGTTAATTGAGAAAAGCAGGATAGACAGATAAAAATAGGACAGACAGATAAATACAGTGGAAAGACACATACCAAAATGTTAATGATCTGATAGGACAGTGGGAGTTATCAGTCTGTTTCAGCCCTAATCAGGGACAAGGAGCCCTGGCGGGCCTCCGCCCTCGTTCGGCAGCAGAGCAAAGAGCCTCCACCCTCCCAAAAGGCCTCCCTCCCTCTCCGGCCAGGTCCACCCCCTGAGCAAGACCCCGGACCCCCGGGCGAGCCTGCCGAGCCGCACCTGTCATCGAGGACCCCGAGGCGCCCTCCTCCCGGCTCCCTGCCCTGATGCCGCCCTGGCCCAGGTGTGCCCTGCCCTGGGACGAGAGGCCAGCAGAAGCCACATGCAGAAATGACCTGGCTCCTCTCCCTGTCCCTTCAAAAGCATCAGGGTTAGTTGCTCCCAAATGGCAGCACAGGGGCTCACCACACTCAGAGAGAACAGGGGAGAAGCAGGGTGCATCTGTAAAGGGTAGAGGGTAGGCGGGGTCAGCGAGCCACTCACGAATGCAAACAACAAGTCACTTTAAGATAATGGCCTGTGATTCCACTTTTGGGTTAAGGACAGATAACTGCATTAACATCACGCACAGCAGAATATTGCCTTTTACTTCCCTTCTACCATCCATCAAATCTCTCCCAATGTGAAAAGGAATGAAACCATTCGTATTCCACCTAAGCCGGTGGGGTGATGAAAATCATACACTCAGAGCTCTTAGACTCTTAGACCCATGTATTACATTCAGCCATATCCCATGACGAGGTTAACTTTCTTTGCACAACTCTAGTTTCCGTAGGTTTCCTTCACATAGGAAAGCAAGTACACAGTATCTGCTATGTGAAAGGCATTTCCTATGAAACAAGCTATATGTTTTCAAACTAATAAACACTTCCTATCAATCCATGTTTTAATTATCATCAAACCCTCTGTTAATTCAAAGAAAATACCTTCTTTTAACAAGTTGGAGATGTGATAGCGTGCCTTCAAATCTTCATCAAGCCTTTCTAGTAAATTTCCACAGCCTTTATGACTCTTAGGATGCTTTCCACTAAAAAGCAAAGATGCTGCTTGCTCTTTGCTCTCTCCATACCCTTCAATGTCAGATGTCTGTGATAAAGGAAAGTGCCCGTTCTCCCATTTTAAGGAGTAAGCATCCTTAAACTCTAGGATCAGAGGTTGCAACGCGGGGTTCCTGAACCACCCCCACCACCACCACCAAGGGTTCTGAGGCTAGAACTGTATTTCAGTAGAGCTGGTTTCCATTGTAATTCTATGTATTTCATTTATACTTTTAAAAGTATTATTCTGAGAAAGGATTATAGGCTTCATTCAACTTCCCAAATGGTGCATGACATAAAAAAAAGGATCAGGAAAGTCTTTGGGGAACTGGATTAAAACCCAAACTCTCCCACAATCAAGTTACAAGAATAACTACAGCTTCCTCGGGGTTTGTCAGCAAACACCAGCCAGAACCACATTGTTTGGTGGTGAAGGTGGTCAACACTCCTCAGACTGGCAATGGCACAGAAACAGGTGGAACCTCCAGATCTGGGCTGGGAATTGTTCACACGCAGGGATCTCACCCTGGCTGCTTGCACGTTCTCATTAGAACTCTTAATCTGATTTTAAAACCCAAGGACACTTAAAGATAGTAAGCCCCATCACATGAGCGCGTACAATTCCTTTACTTCTTCCATGTGGTCTGTTTTGCTCTTGATTTCAGATTACCAAGAGAAAATGATGGTGAGAATCACAAAGACTGAATAAAACTATTTAGCTTCTCATAGTGCCTCACGGGGTCTTATAAATGTTAACGAAAAAATTAAAACTCAACTCAGACATGGAATATCCACTCAAATTCCATGCATCTGATACTTAATCAATTAAGTATTTATTTACTGAAACAACAAAAAACAGTGCATTTCAGACTGGCAATTGCCTGCATGAAAGATGGTTTCCTAATTCTAATGGCCAGCCATCATTTTTCCTATGCTAATTTGAGCTTTGAACTAACATAATTAAAACTGTAGTCAACAGGCTCAAGACCTCCTTTTTCCACTCTATAAACAAGGCTGTAAAATCATCTCATTACTTTACCCAGGAAACCTAACAGAAACATGGCTTAAAGGAAGTTACCTATAAAGAGAGACTATTTCATTTTAACAGTATTTTTTTTTAATTCATTTGAAGTCACTTCAAAGATTCACTTGAGATATATACAATACACAAATAATGCAGTGGAATAAAATATTAAGCATTGTATCCTAGACAGGTGTCAACTATTTACAGAAATTTATTCAGAAAGTCACCACATATTCTAACTTCAAGAGTATATCATAATATCTTCATAAATATGCATTTTAAATTAAACAATACAGCACAATTGTATGTTTTGCAAAATGTACCCTACTTTTTAAAAATAGTCTATTTCATTGCCTTTTAATGTATCGTTTTAGTTAAAAAACACATAAGATTGTACTCAAACTATTCAAGATTTACAAAGAATACCTGATTTCATTGCTATGAAATATGGACATAATAGAAGAAAGTAAGAGCAAATGAAGTAGAATTTTGGGTTATAAAATCAAATAATTTGTGCTCATGTAAGGAGAAAGTGGAGCACATCAAATCCTCAGTTTTAAAATTCTATAATGGTTCTATTTCAGTGGACTCCAATCCCTGAAATCAAAGAAAGAAAAATCTCTATAAAGTGAAAGTCCTTGGCACATGGATTTTTTTTAACATATTTTTGAACACACTGTATACCTTGAGAGAAAAAACTGAACACAACTTCTAAGGCACAGTTAGATGGCAGGCATTAATCAAATCCTCCAATACAAACATTTCAAGTTACAAAAATACAAAGCCACAGAGGATTTTTGAAAATGCCTTGGCTCAATTCTGGACAAACTCCCATTTCCATGGACTTTCAGATGAACTAAAACCCTTGATAAAAATGCAACTAAACATCTCCTCACCTTTATGCAGCAAAACTAAAGCCACACAGCTAATAAAACTTTCTTTTTCCTCCTTTCAGTATCTGTTTTGGTTGCTGAATTTTCTCATATCTACAAATGTCACCAGGTGTGGTGGCACTGAAACTACTCTAACAGACCACCACCAGAACAGATTCTGTGCCGCTGACTTGAACTAGCCACGAAACTGACTTCATTTCTAGGAATTAGACCACAGTTAGGTTGCCACCTCTAAAGACTCACCTCCACGAGAATGTATATATGCTGCCTACTAGATACATTTGCAAAAAAAAACACATCAGACCAAACACCCCAGAGCAGGGGGACCCCACAGGCCGGTGCTCTCCAAAACTCACAAACATCACTAGGAAGAAAGCTTACTCATACCGCGCGGAGGACGTAGATCTTTTATTATCAATAAATACATAACTGAACAAACTGAATTACCACCATTTGAGTTATGAGAATTCTCAGCTCTCGGCATGGAGGTTCTAAAAAGCAAGTCAACATTTGCATGTCCCGTTACCGACAGTCGTTGCCCAGTACCTCTTCGTGTCCAGTAAACTGGCTGGCATCTGTGATGCCAAGATGTCATTCAAGAACATCCAAAATTTCAACATTCACAAGACCATCTTTTTCTTCTACCCTGCCCTCTAAGCTTTCCTAGTCCATCGCCTTCTAACAGACAACGCATCCAGGCAGCGTTAGGGATAGGTAAAGAATATGAAAATTCAGGAGCGCTCCGAAAAGGTTTTGCAAAAGTAATCCACACCACTGAACAGTGAATTTAGAAACCCCAATTTTTTTCTGAGTTTGAAGTTTTTAAGCCTTGCGGATGGTTGGAGTAGGAAAAAGGAAATTTACTAGGCAGTGCAAAGGAAATCTTGTTGTCCTCTATTGTAGCTTTGGGGGTGTTGCCCAACCCTAACTTATCTAGGTTGATAAAGGAAACCAAAGAAAAGAGTAACAAGAGCAAAATTTTGTCAAATTAAAAGACACGCTCTCCTTACCTTAATAGTGCTGGCCATAATGCAATCAAGTTTATTGATCGTTAATAAATGTTAATAATAATTATTGCTTCTCTCTGACCAGAAAGTAGTTTTGATGAGGTTGTTTAGAGCGGATGAGATTGTGCTAAGTCTGGGAAATGAAGTCAGCCAATGGCAGGAAGAGGTTTCTATTGGTCCTGCCTGCCCAGCCCGAAGAAACAGGATATTTGGGAGTGGAGAGATAAGAGACCCTGAAAACAATGTTGTTTTTCTTGATGATATGCAGCCAGGGGATTTTTTTTTAATTAAAAAAAAAAAGCATCAATTGCCCGCCCCTGTGACTGCCATAGCAGGTGTGACTGGCTGTGCTCGCCGTGTGACAGGCGGGCCTGAGCAGGAAGCAGATGCGGCGGGACTCGGCAGGGTTTCGCATGGGCTGCAAGAGCCTGGGGGTCGGGTACCCAGAGCTCCCTAAAGCCCGGATGCCAGGGTGGCAGCCTTCCCAGCCCGCATCTCTGCAGACCTGCCAGCGGAGCGGGATGGAGGAGTCCAGCTCCCCCACGCCCTGTCCCTTTCCCCTAGAAGGAGCCCTTGCAGGTGGGACTTCTTTCATATAAATAGACAGTGATGCTTAATCATAGCCATTTGCTTGCTGACTGTCACAACCTTCATTGATTCAACATCTCACACAGGTCTCCAGCTTTATTTTCTTCTTCCAAACACATGCCACTTTTATTTGCTCCACGGTAAGCAACTTGAAAAACTCTAAGATTCAAATAATTTTTCAGAATTCAAATGACTGAAATTACTACGTGTGCTTTATAATGACACTGAGCTGCGAGAGGTGCCTTAGGGAGACCCCTGTAAGGCTGCGTGTGTTTTTTATTTTTTATTTTTTTTAATTTTTTAAATTCAAGCTGTGAGTTCAGGCACACGCCTGTTTTCAACTCAAAGGAAGTACAACTAAAGTAGACCTGAACATTCCTTAGAGTATTTCCTACAGGCCTTTAATTACTCATTTTCAGGAAATTACTTGTTCTCTGGAAGAAACATTTTGCTTTGAATCCACTACACGAAAGCTGGATGAGTAAAGAGGTGTAGCCTGAAGAGCAGATCTGCAGAACATAACGGACCAAACCCTGAGTCATTGGGTGACTTCTGGTTTCAGAGATGGGTGTTCAGTAAGTTCATTTCACTCAGACATAGGGTCTGCGTACATCAGAGTTCTAACTAACCCAGGTTTCTGTGTCTTTTATTGTCCTCCTGGTTTATCCCCTCATGATATGACAGTAAAAGGAAGAGGAGGAAGAGGAGGGGGAAAGGAGGGGGAAGAAGGAGGAGGCATAGGAAAAGGAGAGGAAAAGGAGGAGGAAAAAGAAAATACATTTTAAGACATCATCTAGTTCTGTACAGAAATCATAACCTGATGAGTTCTCAGCCTCTATATTTGGGGGGGGGGTATTTATTTCCTCTCTTTTCATCTCCAAACAATGAATGAGATGGCAGTCTGATTAAAATTGTGTTTCCCCTAAAATTTCAAAGAACTCTGAGCTGTTTTATCTGGGTGGCTTCCACTAGAATTCAGAGTGCTGAGGAAAAAGCCCTCTCAGCTCCACTGAGACCCTTTGGTTTTTTTTCTCTTCTAAGAAGCAACCATTTAAAACATTACCTGCAGGAGGCCAACACTATGGATTTACCAAACAACAGTTTTCCATAAGATGACCCCCCTGCTGACAAAATAGCCTTGGAAGCACATTCGGGCAGCCCTACCTCACCGTCGCCCCTCGGTTTCTCGCCCAGCCCTTTCTATGTCCTGTGCTCTGCCACACAAAAAGCATCAACGTCTTTTATGGAGAGCTAAGTCTTCAAGGACAGTTTGCCCTTAACTCTTTGGTTCTTGCCTAATTCAAATGAAATCACTAACAGCGAAATTTTTTAACTCTATTTTGAAATAATTTCAAGCTTACAGAAAAGTTGTAAGGTAATGCGAAGAAACTTAACCTTTAATTAGTTTCCCCAACTGTTAATTATTTACATCATTTGCTTTATCTCCTTCCCATGTACATTTATTTATAGACACATATGCTACAGCCTTAAAATAATAAAATGTTTTTATTTGAGACTCATTTATTTGCTTAGATACCTTCAAAGATAAAACCAAATGCTCTTATTTGATCTCTTTCCTGAAGATTCAATCCAAAAATTTCATTGTGTGTAATTCTGAAAACATCTAAAATACAAAAAAAGTGATTTAGTAAGAGAGTTAATTTGGGGATAATGAATTGTAAATCCTGTTGTAAAGGTTTAAAAAGGCAAATCTTCGTCACTTCTAATGACAAAATATTTGATTGATTCCTGTCATCTTCACAAAGATATCATTCCTGGTACCAGAAAGATTTCATGGTGTAAAAATTCAGTATTCTCTGAATTGAATGCAAAGTGGGTTTCTTTGCATAAGGTTTATCTGTTAATTAAAACATGGCAGTGCAGAACCACTTCCTAAACCATCATCCTAGGGGGAAATTTATCTGCAGGTGTATGTATCACCTTACCTTCCTCTCCAGCCCCACCCCAAACCTGTGCTAGTAAATGGCCTCAGCTCCAGACCACCCAGAAGCCTGGGGAGGGGGCTGCCCATCCCCACCACATGCTGCCCTCCCCAGGGGAGGCTGCTCTTCAAGTCACCAGGCAGATACAGCCGGGGGCAGGCTGCAGGCTGGCAGGTGGCTCCCACCTGGGGCCATCCTGCCACGAGACTGTCAGGACAGTCCTTTCCCACCCTTTGGACACAGCAAACACCAGCCTGCACTAGCCTGGCCTGCCCAGGGGGCATGGATGGCAGAGGCCAGGAATAAGTTCCACTCTTCCACCTACCAGCCACCCACCGCAGATCCATCACCCATAAGCTACCAAAACCCTCTGGAGCCTGTTCATATTTTGCTCCACATTTTTTTAAAAAAGGAAATAACTAAAATAAAAGGACCATTGGTGTACTGTAACAGTAAAAGGAGCACTATCATTTACTTGTCCTAAAACCATGTCTTCCTGTGTTCCAAAGCAGGAACAGATGCTCATCTTCGTTCTCTTACTAACTTCTCTAAGTGGAGCACATGGAGGAAAGTTAGGATTTAAAAACACTTTGGAGGAGAAGTTATGCTAGTTCTAGAAAAAATATATGAACATAGCAAAGAGGATCATAGGACACAATCTTAATTGGAGACACAATAGAATGGTCCCTTGAGGTTTGTTGGTCTATTTATCTATGTATCAAATATCCATACAATGGAATTCTCTCATTGAAATGATATTGCAGGAAAATGATATAGAAGCTGGCTATTTAGTGATATGGAAAATTGTACAGATAGGCTGCCTGGTGAGTGAAAAAGCAGGTTCTAAAGAAGCAGCAAAATGCAAACCCTAACGATAAAAATAAAAAGGCAAAGTAAAAATACTAGCAGACTATCCACTAAAACGCTAAATGGTAGAGGACCTGTTTTTTCCTTTTTTGTTTTTCTCCTTCTCCTCAGGTTTATCTGTATGTTCCAAAAGATGACAGTAAACGTGAATTGCATTTCAATGTAAAAGTCACAGAAGTAAAATGTAGCGTTCTAGGTTCGAATAAATATCTGAATAAAGCAGGCGTGTTCTGTCTACAGGCGCGGTACACAATGGCTATTGTTCTCAAAGCCTTTACGCATGCATACCAAAACGCCTGTTCCTTTTTAAGTGTATACGCTGGGAATGGAGTGGCTCCTTTTTTATTAACCTCAGTAAGAAAGCCCAGGAGACACTCCGGTGTTTTGCAGTGCTCACCTATCCCCGGTTAATCCACGCAGTAAATACTAACGAAGTGCTTTTCTCTTGCCAGGCCCTCTGGCAGCGCTGGGAGCCGGGGATCCAGGACCCTGCCCCGTCACTGGGTGTTTCAGCCTTCAGGAAGCCTTTGTTGTGCATTCCGCCCACATAAAACTGCACAGCCTGGAATCCACCCACGAAACGCAGTCATTTTAAGGGCAAAACAATAGGGCAAAAAATGCTGTATATTGTCCCTAAGATGACACATGTACCTTCAGACGCAAAATGTTTGGATTATTCATGAGAGCTCTAGAAGAAGGATGTCCCAAGGATTTTTTGCCAGGGATATGCCTGAGATTGTAGATAAGAACCAAACATCTGCAGCTACCCCCAGAATGGAAAACTACTTCACTCCACGGAACTTTCCCAACTGTCATTCGGAAGATTTGCCTAAGAATCTGTCCCCAAGGTCACCATTTGCACCCTGGTAGGACGGCTTTTGTGTTCACAGCGGATTTCATGAGGATAGTAATTACTGCTGTGTGTGTGTGTGTGTGTGTGTGTGTGTGTGTGGCATATCATCCAGCACCACATTAGCAAACAGTCCAATTACAATTTAAATAACTATTGTTAATATATTCCTCTGTGCCTTGGTTGATCTGAACTAATCTAAACCAAGGAAATGGTTATCACATACTAAATCCACAACTTCTCAACACCAATTTGCAATTTCCCTAATTCTGAACTATGTGCTCGTTCAGTTCAGGCTCAAATGGAGCAATGATTTCAATGGACATAATTTCATAAGCATCCCACATAGTCTCAAGTTTATGCCAACCTTGCTCTTGCACAACTCAATATGCGTCTAAAGATGCAGGAGTGTCAGAACCTTCCTCGGGGACCCTAAATATGTCATTTTATTAGCTCTTGGTCAAAGACCCACCCAAGAGGAGAATAATTATTTTTGACACAATAATTTACTTTAAAGGAGTTTCAAATTTCCTGTTTAAATTTTCATGTTCTATATGCAATCTGTGAACCATTAAATGAGTTTCAGCATCTTGAAGTTACTTTTCTGAGCATTATTCAAGATTTAAATCAATAAAAGAAAGTAGATCTGCCTCCCTTATAAGATAACGGACATCGACATTTAATTTTGTCTTGATCTGTAGTGAGTTTATAAATGACCATAGCACATTTGTTAAAAAAGATAATAAATTGTACTATATTGTTATGCAATTCGTGGAAATTTCCCAGAGAAGCCTGTATTAAACAGCTGCTCCTCCTGTTCTGTAAAGGGTACTTGTAGTTTAATTCTACATTGCTTAACCTGTTCATTTATTTGTCTACTAATTTATTTATATAGCAAAGAGGGTCAGAAATGAAGCCAAGGCAAGAAATGTCTGTCATAATTTCAGTTACAAATGCCTGATCAGTAATCAGCCAGCAAGCCCTTGCTTGGGTCAGATGCCCCAAACTGGGGGACTGGGTTTGCTGTGTTAGCAGCTCCGTTGCACCATCTCGACAGGAAACCTCTCCCTCGGCCCAGTGATGTGAATATCCTTCACTCTCTGGGGGTGGAAGCTGCAGCGGTATCTAAGGCTGGTTATTTTCCAGTTCACCTTTTAGGAAAATTTGTTTAATTCAGTTGCAGTGAATTGAACTGAATCAAAAAGAAACAGTGCTCTAAGTCGATTTGTAGTTTTCGACGAATCCCAACGCATATTCCAATACACATTTTGGGAAAGGCTGCAGCATTCAGGAAAAACTAAAAACGTTCCTCTGTGAATGTACTGTCAACGACAGAACAGAAGAAAAGCCACCGTGTGCCTGGCTGTGCTCTTGCCTGTGGAGGATACTACTTTATTCTGTATTTACAGCCACAGAAATAATCCTGCCTCAAGAATTTTAGGAAGCAATCACCTACTGCCCTAAGAACTACACTGCTTTGTTTATTTGCTAGCTGGAAACAAGACTGAACCTTGCCAGGAATTTCCCTTTGCACTGCTGGAATTGTTGTCACTAGAGGGTGCTAAATGTCCCTCTAAAGCGACCTTGGAGGGAATAGGAGTTGCCCAATTCCTGACATTAAATTCTTTAACTTGATATTATCATCCTGCCAAGTGTCTCATTTTTATACATTAAAAGTAAAGTCTAACATTCATAAAGCAGAAAAAAGTTTTGAAAAATTTAAATTACCCATTACTATAGAAAATAAGAAAATATAACTTTCGGAGCAAAAAGTATTACACAAATTTATACGTAAGACAAAAGCCATGATTTTTTTCTGAATAAGATTTGATCATTGAATTGCATAATTGTTCTACACTGCTATTAATAATTTTGAATCTGGAAATTCATTCTACTTTGCAATGATTCTAGATGGTTCACTGTGTTGCCAGTGCAAGTTCTACCATATTAACAAGTGAATTTACTGTGAATTTGTGCTGGTACATTCTCTAAACTCAGACATGAGCAGACCCTCCCCAGAGCCGGAGTTGTGGGAAGCACGTGGTCATCAGATGAGACGTTAGATGTGAAAGACGCCTGCAGTAACCTCCTTTACTTAACAAGAAAAATGTGGTATCGCATATAAAAATAGTACATGGCATTAATATACATATAAGAAAATAGTAAGTTTTAAATCTACATATGGGATTTTCTTGAAAAGAATCCTATTATATAATTACACTGACTTTTCGGCCATCAAAATGCTTAACACTTAAAGCAAAATGCAAGTGTCTTGGAAACACTTGCAGAAAACATAACCAATTTTATAACCATCCTTTCTGTCTCCATTTTTTCTTTAAAATAGCTGTAATATTTGTAATTTTTTTTCTGCCTACTATGGTTCATGTACCAGGGAATAGTGAGGTCCAGGGGTGAAAGCTGCATGCTGTGTCCACAATTGTCCGAGGCAGGAACATACATGGGTGACACTCGCGCAACGGCTTAAGAAGAACACAGACTGTGGTTTACCCGGATTTTCCTCTTGGTCTGCCAGTGCTCCATGGAAATGCCAGAGGTTCATTCCCAAAGTGCTCTACTGCAGGATGATGAACACAGCATTTTACCACATCTATTTTAAGGTGAAACACGACGTTTGCATGTAAATTGTATCACAGAGTAGGTGGGATGGGGAGCTGAAAATGGTGGGAGCAGTGGGCTCTTCGCCCAGCTCTGCACGATGTGACACTGGACAAAAGACGCCAGCAGCAAAGGGCAACAACCCAGGCCCAGCATCCTCACAGTCACACAACTCACTGCTAATTATGAGCTGGCTCAGAACGAAGCCGAGGAACATCAATGCAGAGCTAGCTTCTATCTCAGCACGTGAAGCCGTGACAAATGTGGCATGAACTGGAGAACCGGCGTGATACTCCTCAGCAAGGAAGAGCTAGACACAGCCTCCGGACCCTCAGAGGCCTTGGCTTAGGGTGGCGAGGCCTCAGCCTGGCTTTGTTCCCACCTGCTCAGTGACCCCATGGAGTCATTTAATTCATGTGAACCAACTTTTCCATTTGTAAGTCAAATAATAACTTTGCAGGTGTGTTCGAAGGAGGAATTGGCACAAACTGAACACCAGGCTGGGCTAGGGGGATAAATGCTAAGCACCCCACCCCAACCCCAGTGCTGGCACTCAACAAGCATTTCATGAATGAATGGATGAATGAATGAATGAATGAATGAAGCCTGTCCACAGAGCCCAGCAGCGCCCAGGAGCACCCAGGAAGGCCGCATTGGCTGTGCTGGCAGCCAGGCCAGGAGAGTCCCTCAAGGGCACAAAGTTTGGAACATGTGACTCCACCAGGATGGGGGAGGGAGAGAGAGGGGTGGGCAGGGTCCATCCACGATTCCACAGAGGCCATCAGAGGCCCACCCAAAGGGCTGTGGTCAGGCTGGCTGTGGCCAAACCTCCAACCCTTTCCTCAGTTCTAACAACACGCCTAGCACATCTTGCTCTCACCTGCTTCCTAACCAATTCCTGAGAAGATTTCCACTCAAAGTTAAGATGACAGCTGATAACTTGTTTTAAGCTGTGAGCCAACCATGTCTCCCCCATCACACACGCACAAACACACACACACACACACACACAACAGATAGATGGCTGATACATGTAGATAGATGGAATTGACAGATGACAGACAACGAAATAGATACATACAGATTAGATATAGATACAGATAGATGATTAGAGGAGTAGATAGCTAGCTAGTTAGACAATGATGATAGAAAGATAGAAAGATAGATAGATAGATAGATAGATAGATAGATAATTGATAGATTGATAAATACACACACATACAGAGAGAGAGAGAGAGAGAGAATGGCCATCTGCCCCACGCTGTCCCCCTCCTCCCAGCAGTTCTCCAGCCCCCCTCCCCTGTCCTGGGTAACTTTGGAGGCTGGCTTTCCTAGGCCAGCCCCCAGATAAAGGCACAGGGAAGTAAGGAAGGCAAACAGTCTCTAACAGTCCTTCCAACTCTGTATCTTATGGGATTTCCATTTCAACAACTGTCAACAGTATCTGGCAGAAAGTGGATAGTGATTAAAAAATTACTGAATGAATGATCATTACCTATTTTGCCTGCATTACAAGGATTTCCAGCAGATTTAACCCGAGTTTCAAAATAAAAGAAGAGCCTCTATTTGTATACTACTTAGCCCTTGCAATTTTCCAGAGTAACTCTGACTAAAGTTATTTCCAACTAAACAAAACTAAGTTAT
>PVKY010006474.1:0-15934 GCA_004027775.1 Bradypus variegatus
AGGAAGGAGGGTGGGGCAGTGGAGACACGGTCCAATTAGGTATATGCCTTGTCCTGAAAGTGTCCCTACTGGTATAGGGAACTCACCCTCTGTGTTACATTGGATTTACTCTACAACGGATTTACTCTCTGACTTGGGGCACGCTCCTTCCCATCTCTGGACTTCAGCTTACTCATCTAGAAAGAAAAGAGTTTGGACCAGATGGTCTCTAAGACACCTTTCTCAAATGTTCAGTGGTTCTATGAGTCTGTGGAACACAAACAGCAATGTGGGAGAAGGACTGTTATAGCTCATAGCAGTGAGAGACTGCTTCCAGCTGAAGAAACAGGAGGCTTTGGAGCAAAATAGTTTTTAAGCTGAACCTTGAAGGATGAAAAGGATTTTACCAAGTGGAAATGGGATATGGAGAAAGAAAAGTATTGTAGCTCAAGAAAACATCCTTATCAAAGGATGGGGATAGGAAAATGTAGAGCATAACAGAGACCAGTGAGTCAGACAGATTAGAAAGATAATTCAAGACCAAATTATGTAAACTTTGAACGCAATCAAGAGTTGGACCTTATTGAGTAATAGAAAGTTGGTTAATCAGATAATAGATTAGAGCTTAACAGCAGGATGGGGATGGATTGGAGGGGAAAACAATTCAAGTTGGCCTCACAAGATCATACGTTAGTTCAAGAGATAAGAACTGAAGCCTTGAACTGGACTAGGGCAACAGTTAGAGAATAAGGAGGGACGAGAAACAAGAATTACGATTTGATAAAGGGCAGTGAGGGAGAGGGAGGAGTCAAGGATGATACTAAAGTTTTGAACCTGAGAGATGAGGAGAAAGAAACACAAAAGTATGAAATCAGAATGAAAGCAGTTTTGTAGACCTAGAAGAATTCCATTTGGGGCATGTTAAGTTTCAGGGTAGAGATATATGGGACACAGTTGTAACATCAGGTCTGAAGTTCAGAAATGTAAAGAAAATAGTTGAAACTATGAATTTCCTAAGCAAGGGTTTGGCATTTACTTGCCTAGTTGAGCTAAGAAGAAAAATACCACTAGAAAACCAAGAGATGAGAAACGGGTTACTTTTACTAGAAACAGAAATGGAATAAGGGTCCTATGGTTCTCAAGTGGTGTCAATCTTGTTACTCAGGAGACATCTGGCAATGCCTTAGAAGCACTTTTGGTGGCCACAACTGGGAAAGTTTTGCAAGTATCTAGTATATAGAGGCCAAGGATCTTCCTAAACATCCTACAACATACAGGACAGTCTGAAGACAAAGAATATTCCAGTTCAAAATTTTAGTAGTGCTGAGGTTGAGAAACCCTGGTTCAGACAATCCTTAAGTATCATGATAGTTCTCCTTTTAATGGGTATGGTTTTCTAGATTCTGAACAAGGAATCTTCAATCCAACTGTCCTTCAACAGATGAGTGGATAAACGAAATGTGGTATATACATATGATGGAATATTATGCAGCAATAAGAAGGAATGAGGTCGTGAAACATATGGTAACATGGCTGAACCCTGAAGATATAATGCTGAGTGAAATAAGTCAGACACAAAAGGAGAGATATTGTATGTTGCCACTTCTATGAACTCCTTGAACAATGTAAAATCAATGTCTTATAATGTAGAATATTGGGGACCTAGTTATAGACAGAAGCTAGTGAAGGGGAATGATAATTTAGTATGTTCAAATATGTTAATGATGATGAATTCAAAGGTATGGGAATGGATAGAGGTGATGATTAATGGGATTATAAGCATCAGTGCTGAACTGAAGGCAAATAGGATTGAAAGGGGTTGTTTAAAGGCATGTATCCCACAGATCAGCACTATAAACATAGATAGATGTTTGCATGATATACTTCTAAGGTACAACACCAGTACAGAGAGTTGACAACAGAACGGTATATGGGAAAAATCTACCTATTGCATACTAGGTTCTATAATTAATAGGAATACCTTACTAGTACCACAGAAATACTAGGGACAAATAATTCAGGGCTGACAAAAGCTACGATGTGTTTTGGGTCATGATAATTGTTTCAAATGGACAGTGATATTGTACAAACTTATCAACACTTAGATATTGTACAAACTAAGTGACGATAATGTGAGATATGGATGATCACAGACATAACATATTCTGTGTGAACATAGGAACCCCTACTTTATAAGTCAAGACTTTGATCTTGAGGATTGCTCTGGTGAAACTTACAGTTGTAAAGGGGAGGTTAAGCCCACCTATAATTATGCTTAGGAGTCATCTCCAGAGAATCTCTTCTATTGCTCAAATGTGGACTTTCTCTAAGAGTAACTCTGCAAATAAATTCACCACCCTCCCCCTGATGTGGGACAGGACCCCCCAGATGAATGAGTCTCTCTGGTGATGTGGGACATGGATTCCAGGAATGAGCCTAACCCTGACATCGAGGGGCTGAGAAAGCCTTTTTAACCAAAAGTAGGGGAAAGAAAGGCAAGAAAATAAGGTTTTAGTGGGTAAGAGAATTCAAATAGTCAAGAAGCTGTCCTGGAGGTTACTCCTATGGCAAGCTTCAGCTAAATTTGCCAAATGACCACAGTATGATAAGCCCAAGTCAACAGTAGTCCTGAAACCCTAAAGATTACCTGGATCCCCATCTGTGACTCTATGAAAGTTTCACTCACTAAGCTTATTCTTCAGAAATTTAAATCCTCCAGAGAACTCCTATGCCAGCTAAGTCCCAAAACCCAGAGGCAATATCCTCTTCAAAAACATCAACCAGATGGGTCCCCTCTTCCCATAATGTTGACACTCCTTTTCAACATGAACTAATCAGGGTGGTCATTGCCTAGACATCCCTGAAGATGAGAAAGTGATGAGAGGAAGGGGTAGCAACAGACAAGACGGAATTTAACCAAGGATTACGAATACTGAAACCCTACATAATTTTCTTCTTCTAGTTGCTGGGGTGATAGATAGATAGATGGAACTAGTGGAAATGGTGGAACTGTAACCCATAGCATCCTTTGAAATTTTTCTATAGCCATTTGTTCAATTATAATTTGAAAGTTATCACCTTTTTGTATATATGTCATATTTCACAATAAGGAAATAACTGATACTATGGTACTGTAACTCATAAAATTTTTGGAAATTTCCTATAGAGCTATTTGTTAAATCATACTTTGAGAGATATTACTTTTTTGCATATATGTTATATTTCACAACAAGGAAATAACTGAAAATATGGAAATATAACCCATAGCATTCTTTGAAATTTCCTAACTACTTGTTACAGTGTACTTAGAAAGTTATCACTTCTATGTATGTTATATTTTGCAATAAAAAATATATATTTTTAAAATGAATGTAGTAAGGGTTAAGTTAGACAATGTAAGCTTGGCTACAGCACACAATATAGGCTCAGAATGTGATATGTCTTTACCAACCCCCAGTCCCTGGGCACCTGAATGACCCATCTTCCAAGTCCTCACACCTATGATAATCTCTGTCCAAATCCCACAGAGCCAGTCATGGGCTTCCCTGGCTGTCCTTCTTATGAGGCATTAAGCAGGTGCTAATGAAAAGACCCCATTATCATTAAAATAGACCATATTTCAGTAAAGTACCCAGAGACTCCAGCTGCTGAGGTGCTCCAGATCTCTAACAAATTCTCCATAAATCATCTTCTGATAAGTCCCAAGCCCTGGCCTTCTTTATGAGAGCTGAGCAATTTTATTATGCTTACACTCAGATTTAAACATCTCCCTATAAAAAGATGAGGCAATGGAGATGTGAAATGTCCTAACTGAAGAGACCAATGTTGCTCGTAAGCTCTTTTGGGGAATATGATCAAGTGACATACATGGGTTTCAGCCAGAAAAGCAGAACCAATAGACTTATTACCAGGAATTGGCTTTCATGATCATGGTGGCTACCTGAGCAAGTCTGAAATCCAGAGGGCAGGCAGTAAAAAGGGGAGATCATAGGAAGGCTAGAATTCTAAAGGCATGCGCTGAAGCCGCCTACAGGCAGAATTTTTTTCACCCTTTTAGGGAAGCTTCAGCTCTGCTTTAATGGTCTTCCAAGTGATTAAGTCAAACTCACCCAGATTATCCAGGATAACCTTTCTTACCTAAAATCAACGGATTAGGGGCTTTAATTACACTTGCAAAATCCCCTCAGAGAAAATACCTCCATTAGAGTTCAGTTGAATACCGAGGGGTTATAGCCCAGTTAAATTAATGCATTAAAAAAGGCATCAAACAGAGCTGTATGGGATGCAGTCATTGTCCCCTTTTGCTCAAAGCAATGTTAAGAATCAAAATACCCATCTCAAGTCGTGATTCATTTGATGGGAATGGTTAAGTCATGTGCCAATTTGTCGTATGATTCACAAAATATCTCCACTGTAAAACAGCAAATTCATCACTAGGTTTTTATGCGAGTGGGCTTTGAGAAGTGCTGAGTTTTCCCTTTACCTTTTTTTTATGACAACCTATGACCTACATGCAACATTCTGTTCCAAGTGAAAAATATCATGGTGAAAAATACAGGCAGAATATGGAAATGGAGAATTTTTTAAATAGTTTGTCATTTTTTTAGTTTGTTAAGAGAAAAGTCAAGCACTTCTTTTTTTGTTTGTTTTAATTTTACAAATTATATGATACATAGAACCCAGAATAATAGAGAATGTGGAGACTGAATATTCTTTATGGTGAGAAGGGATGGAAGCAGCCTGAGTGGGGTTTTTTGTTTGTTTGTTTCTCTCTTCTTGGACAATGAACTCATGATGCATAAATGCCCCAGGAAGAAAAATCTTTCTAGAATGTGGTTACAGTGAATTGTTCTATTGGTTATGATGGGGGTACATTCACCAAAGCTATTTTCCCCAGCCTAAACCAAGCACAATATTCTCCAAGAGGTCCATTACAACACTCGGCAAGACTTATTCACCATTTTATCCCTAGTGCCTACCACAACACTCAGAACCCAGTAGGTGCTAAATAAATGCTTGGTGAATAAAATTAAATAACTGAAAAACATTTCTTCAGGTAAACCTCAATAACAGAAGCTTTCCTGATAATGTGTCAGTGAACTCATCCCTACTTTAGGGTCTTCTTTCTCTATACAAAAACACATAAAAACTTGAGAAGTATGAGAAAAAGAGTTTACATTGCTCTGTTTTAAATATCATACTTATTCAGATTACAGAAGTGTTTCAATAAGCAATTGTTTCCTAATGTTTTATTTGGAAATTTTGCAAATCTACAGAAAAAGTAAAAAAATAAAACAACGAATTCCTGTTTATATCCACTTTTAGATTCACCAATTGTTGGCATCCCACCACATTAGCTTAATAAGCATTTGGTGTCTTCTCTGTATGAATCATGAATCTCCATACCAGGAGCCATGGCATCGGGGAGGATACAAAGAAAAACAAGATGCAGTAGCTATCTTCAAGGAACTTAAATTCTGATAATTCAAATTAAAAGTGTACAGATAAGCACAGAAATGGCCAAGGGCAGAGCTGCAGTCCAGTCCCAGGATGGAGGGTGTGCTGGTTTGGACATATTATATCCCCCAAAATGCCACATTCTTTACTGCAGTTTAGTGGGGGCAGATGTATTAGTGTTGATTAGGTTGGAATCTTTTGATTAGGTTGTTTCCATGGAGATGTGACCCACCCAACTGTGGGTGATAACTCTGATTAGATTATTTTCATGGAGATGTGGCCCTGCCCATTCAGCATGGGTCTTGATTAGTTTACCTGAGTCGCATAAAAGCTCATGAACAGAAGGACCTCAGAGCAGCTGCAACCAAGAGAGACATTTTGGAGACAGACATTGAAAGCAGACTTTTGCTGACACTTTGGTCCAGAGAAACTAATAGAAGACAAAACACCATAAGAGGAACATTTCAAAGAATGCACAGGAGCTGAGAGATGAGCTGGAACACAACCCGGGATCAGCAGATGCCAGCTACGTGCCTTTCCAGCTAACAGAGATTTTCCAGATGCCATTGGTCTTCCTTTGGTGAAGGTATACTTGTGTTGATACCTTAATTTGGACATTTTCATGGCTTTCAGACTGTAAATTTGTAACCAAATAAACCCCCTTTATAAAAGCCAATCCATTTCCAGTATTTTGCATAACAGCAGCACTAGCAAACCAGAATAGATTTTTACAGTCAATGGAAAACTACAACAACCTAATCCAAGCAGGACTACCAATGGCCAAGAAACTTCAGGAATGAAGGTTAAGGTCACCCCACCAGGCAAAAAAACCACAGCCAGCTGAAGTGCTTGCTCAGGGTAAAGGGAACATGGAATGGGTAGTGGAAGAAGGTAGTGATAAATATGAACTAAGAACACATGACCAGTTACAGAAACGAGGACTATGATGGCATGAATATTTCCTCCTTGTTTTATGAGTATGTTTTTATTTGTCTGTAAAGCAAATACCTTTGTTTTCTTCTCTATCTTATCCCTTTGTCATATGACATAAGCTGTATCGTTCATTTCACAGTATTTAAGTTAAAGGAAATCAAGTTTAAGAGTCAGAGAACCTGAGATGGTGGCTAGGTGAGACAGGGCAAAAAAACACCTCTGTGAAAAATACTAGATAAAAGCCAGAAAGTGGCCCAGAACACCAGTTCCAGGAATGAACCAGCTGGACAAGGTCTACTAAATCCACAGGAACTGTGCATTTGGTGAAACCAGGAGTCTGCATTCTGAAACAAGTGAATGAGCTGGCTGAAAGTCCAGTGGCTGCGCTGAGGTGTGGGGAAACCATGGGTTGGCATTTGGAGATGGACTACTTCTTTAAAAAAAAAAAAAAACCCAGGAGTGGCTGCAGATACAGCAGCAAGAACTGTGCAGTGAAGCATGGCAGGAATGGACTGTGCCAACGCCTCAATATCTGGCATGGAAGATAGCCCCTCCCACAACCACTGCTAATTGTCTCAGAGCCAGGAGGGCAGAGGGGAGCCAAAAGGAGAAAGAAAACGCGCCCCTTGCGGTCATCTTCCCGGCAGGCTGGGAATGCTCCTGCCCAGGGCCGGAGCTACAGCCCAGAGCCGCGCCAAGGGTCCCAGTGTGACAGGAGTGTTTCCCGCAGCACCACACACACGCCACAATACCGACTGTGGACAGTGGCCTTTAGTGCACCCACAGATAATTGCCCCAGAGCTGGGAAGGCAGAGCTGTGCAAAAAGGGGGAAATTAACATGCCCCATTCAACCATCTTTACAGCAGGCTGGGAACATCTTGCAGGGCCCGGCGGCCCAGGGCTTCCCTGGTGGGCCGGTGTGCACTTGTGACATGGCACAGCCTTCCCTCAGAAGAGGTCCTGGAAGAGCACGGCTGAGAAGGAAGACACATTCGGAAATCCGAGGGACCCTACACCAATACCAGGGTCCTGTGGGTCAGCGGCAGAGGCAATCTGTGGCAAGACTGAAATGAAGGCTTAGACTCTTGCAACAGCCTTAAATCTCCAGGAACACCTGGGAGGTTGATTATTAAAGCTGACCTGCCTCCCTAACCACTCAGACACATGCCCCTCATTCAGGGCAGACAGCACCAACAACACACCCAAACTTGGTGCACCAATTGAACCCCTCAAGAATCAGACCCCCACACACCACAAAGACTAAGTTGGGGAGAACTGACTTGAGAGGAATAGGTGACTCACGGACGCCATCTGCTGGTTAGTTAGAGAAAGCGTACGCCACCAAGTTGTAGATCTAACAAATTAGAGATTGGTGTTTTCTATATTCTGAAAGAATCCTATCAAGTAAAGCAAATGCCAAGAGGCTGAAAGAACAGAAAATTTTAAAGCATATGATAAAACCAGACGATATGGAGAACCCAAACCCAATGACCCAAATCAAAAGATCAGAGGAGACACAGTACTTAGAGCAATTAATCAAAGAACTAAAGACAGACAATGAGAGCATGGCACAGGATATAAAGGACATGAAGAAGACCCTAGAAGAACATAAAGAAGAACTTGCAAAAGTAAACAAAAAATAGAAGCTCTTATGGAAATAAAAGAAACTGTTGACAAAAGTAAAAAGATTCCGGATACTCACAGTACAAGACTAGAGGAAGCTGAACAATGACTCAGCATCCTCGAGGACGACAGAATGGAAAATGAAAGAACAAAGGAAAGAATGGAAGAAAAAATAAAAAATAAATGAAAATGGATCTCAGGGATATGATAGATAAAATAAAACATCCAAATTTAAGACTCATTGGTGTCCCAGAAGGGGAAGAGAAGGCTAAAATTCTAGAAAGAATATTCAAAGAAATTGTTTGGGAAAATTTCCCAAACCTTCTACACCATATAAATACACAAAGCATAAATGCCCAGCAAACTCCAAATAGAATAAATCCAAATAAACCCACTCCAATACACATTCTGATCAGACTGTCAAGTACTGAAGAGAAAGAGCAAGTTCTGAAAGCAGCAAGAGAAAAGCAATTCACCACATTCAAAGGAAACAACATAAGACTAAGTAGTGACTACTCAGTAGCCACCATGGAGGTGAGAAAGCAGTGGCATGACATATTTAAAATTCTGAGAGAGAAAGATTTCCAACCAAGAATACTTTATCCAGCAAAACTCTTCTTCAAATTTGAGGGAGAGCTTAAATTTTTCACAAACAAATGCTGAGAGATTTTGCTAATAAAAGACCTGCCCTACTTCAGACACTAAAGGGAGCCCTACTGATATAGAAACAAAGAAAGGAGAGGGAGATATAGAGAAATTTAACAGACATATATAGAACATTACATCCCAAATCACCAGGACACACATTCTTCTCTAGTGATCACATAACTTTCTCCAGAATAGATCATATGCTGGGACATAAAACAAGCCTCAACAAATTATAAAAAATTGAATTTATTCAAAGCACATTCTCTGACCACAATGGAATACAAATAGAAGTCAATAACCATAAGAGACTTAGAAAATTCACAAACACCTGGAGGTTAAAAATTAGGGGGAGATGAAAATATTTCCAGATAATCAAACTGAGGGACTTCATCATCAATAGATCAGTCCTATAAGAAATGCTAAAGGGAACTGTGCAGGCTGAAAGGAAGGGACACTAAACAATTGACTGAAACCACAAGAAGAAATAAAGATTTCCAGTAAAGATCACATGGTAAATATAAATACCAATACTACTGTATTTTTGGCTTGTAACTCCATTAATTACTTCCTACAGGATATAAAATACATAAACTCTAATGATAAATCAGTGGTTTTGGACTCAATGTAAAATATGTGATTTTTGACAAGAACTACATAAAGGTGGGGGAATGCAGGAGTATAGGAACATAGTTTATGTCCTACTGAAGTTAAGTTGGTATCAAAGAAAAACAAATAGATTTAAGATGTTAAATTTAAGCCCCATGGTAAACACAAAGAAAGTATCAGAGAATATGACCATAGAGATGAAAAGTAGAGTATGGGTTACGAGAAGTGGGGGAAGGGGCAATGGGGAGTTAAGAAATAAATGTAGTGTTTCTGTTTGGGGTGAAGGGAAATTTCTAGTAGTGGATGGTGGGAAGGTGATGGCATTGCAACATTCTAAATGTGATTAATCCCACTAATGGAATGCTAGGGAGGGGTTGGAATGGGAAGATTTAGGCTGTATATATGTTTCCACAATTGAAAAAAAAAAGAGTCTAAATAGATAATGACAATTAAATGCCAAGGATGATCCTGGATGGGATCTGAGGATGTAGGAGAGAAGGCTCAAAGGGACACAGTTGGGACAAAAGAAAAAAGAAAGGAAATATAGAATGTAAGCTTTGTATCAAAGTTGAATTTCTTGAACTTCTTAGCTGTGCTTAGTGGGACTGTATAAAAGAATGTTCTTGTTCATGGGAAGTGCATACGTGAATTACATTGTTTGTTCAAGGATGTGTGCAGCTTGCTCTCATATGTTCAGAAGACAGAGGAATAGATGATGGATGATAGATAGGGATAGCTAGAGAGGGAGGGAGGGAAAGAAAGAAATGGTGGTGTGACAGGATGTTAAAAGTTGGTGGATCGGGGTATCGGGGGAGGGAGGTCAGGGTATGCTGGAGTTCTGTGCATGGGGTTTGTATTGTTTTTGCAACTATTCCTGTAAGTTTGAATTTACCACAAAATAAAATTAAAAAAAAAAAAGAGTCAATGTTACCTAAGGACTTGCATCCTATTCTGGAGAGATTTGGTGTTTTTCCGGTTGTATGCAGGACAGCTAAGTATTGTTAGGCAAAATATATATCTGTTATTGTGTTTTATTTAGAGATAAAGTATGGTTTAAGGTGATGTGTATAACTGCCAAGTTGACAAGGGGTGGACTGTGATGGTTAGGTTCATGTGTCAGCTTGGCCAGGTGAAGGTGCTCAGGTGCCTGGTCAAGCAAGCACTGTCCTAACTGTTACTGCAGGGACATCTGTAGCTGGTTAATGAACCAGAAAGCTGGTTTATTAAATCATCAGTCAATTGACTACACCTGTGACCGATTACATCAATGAAGGCGTGTCTTCCACAATGAGAGAATTCAATCAGCTGCATTTAATCCAATTATTTGAAGACTTTTAGGGATGAGAGAGACAGGACCTTCACTTCTTCTTTGGCTAGCCAGTGAAGCATTTCCTGAGGAGTTCATCGAACACCTACATTGGAGTTGCCAGTTTGCTGCCTGTCCTACAAAATTCGGACTCGCACGTCCCCATAGTTGTGTAGGACACTTTTATAAAATCTTATATTTACATATATCTCTTGTTGATTCTGTTTACCTAGAGAACCCTAACTAATACAGAGGGAAACAGACAAATAGGAGTGAGGAGGCCGGCAGGCAAGCCCTGATACCCTCCCGGAGGCCGGCAGCCCGCTAGCAGTGGAGGAGCAGGTGGCCCAGGATGGAGGGAGGGGGGAGGAGTCAGGAGGTCAAGCCCAGGCTGTTGCAGGCACAGACACAGCCCAAGAAGGAGACATCAGGTGCCCCAGAGTTCAGGGCCCAGGCCTGGCTCGGATTTGCCCAAGGGGGCCTAGGTCAGGCCCCTGCTGGGGAAACTGAGTCCAGGCCAGGCCTGAGGACACAGCCTAGATGCTTGAGAGCCACATTAGGGTTAGGGGGCAGAGATCCTTATGGGGGGTCTCAGGGACTAAGGGGGGAAGGGGGCTTTAGGGCCTCCCTGTCCAGAGCAAGATCAGACACCTGCAGATCCAAGGTTGGATTGAGGTGGCAGTTCTGGGACATTGACTCACAACACAAGGATTGGGGGAATTTAAGTGCTTGGAGATCGAAGTCAGGTCTTGGGTAGGGGGAGTCAGACAATCGGAAAGCCTAGGTGGTTATTTAGGGAGGGGTCTTTGTGCCTGGACTAAACGCATAGCTATGACTTTTTGGTTCCAGGCCTGAGAGGCCTTGTCAAGAGAGGCTTCCATGCAGGCTAGGCCAGGCCAAGAGGAAGAAAGTGACTAAATCAGGATTCTAAATGGATGGAGGGACCCCTGAGAAGGGGGTCACAAAGGGTGAGACATGGCCACCAGGCATTTAACCAATGCTTTCTTTTTGTTGCAGAATAATTCCAACCCAAACCAGCAGCTGCTAACCAAGCAACCAGATCAAGCCAAATTCATGTTCTCAAGTATGGTCCAAGAAAGTTAAGAGCTGGTGCATGAAAAGATAGGAAAATAATTCCAAATGCTAGCAGTCCCAAAAGCAAGTTTATAATACAGCTTGCTGATGACTGTATGACACTGGTGTCAAGCATTATCTTAGTTCCTGAAGCAGCAACTGGCATGACAAAATGGCTACCTCCGTGGGTAGATGGAGTGGAAGAAAAACAGTATGATGCTGGCTGGATTAAAAAGATGAAAGAATTAGCCAGCCTTCACGACAAGAATTTAAACAGACCCACATTGGATGACAACAGTGAGGAAGAGTATGCCATTGAAATTCCCACACAAGAGATCACACAGCTCTTCCACAGGGGTCAGCGCACAAGCAGGAGTAGCAGCTCCTTGGCAACGTGATGATCTCCATGGCGCAGGCTATGCAAGAGCTGTCCACCAGCTTCCGGCATGCACAGCTGGGCTATGTCAAACATTTCCCCTTTTTAATGGTGGAAAGACTAACAAGGATGGTTTAGGTATGTGAGTAAAGTGAATTTCTATCTATGATAGGCATGAAGAATTGAGAGGAAAGACCTCAGCATTTTTTTTTTGATATATCAGTACACTAATGGATGATGGAGATGATAATACTCTTTATGATGGGGGTCTTACAGCTGACCAGTTAGTGCTGGTAGAGCAGAACATGCTGATGGTCAAGGAGCGGGAGTGGGAGCTCTGCCAGATTATCCAGTCCATCTCTGACCTGAATGGGATCTTTAGGGACCTGGGAGCAATAACTGTGGAACAGGGTACAGTCCTTGATACAATTGACTATAATGTTGAACAGTCCTGTGTCAAAATTGAAGATGGCTTGAAATAGCTTCACAAGGCAGAACAGTATCAGAAGAATCAGAAGATGCTTGTGATTTTAATATTATTGTCATCATCATTGTCCTCACTGTGGTCCCCGTCAGTGTGAAGTCTCACTATTCTGTGTTCTGGTGGGTGCAGTACGCGTGGACTTCCTGGTGTGAGTGTTCAGTCCGCATGTCCCTGGCTGCCTGCAGAGCCCCAGCCCTGAGGGACCCACATCTGGGCAGGGAACGGCTTCATGGACTCCCTGGCGCAACCTGTCCTCAAGTGAGGGGAATGGGCTTTCATTTTCCTTCATTGGGAAGGATGTAAGGACCTGGACACTGCTGCAGAATACAGATTGAGTTCTGGGATCTGTTATTATATATATATTTTTTAAAGCAAGAGAGAAAATGAGTTGCAAGTTTACAGGTTCATGCAGAAGCTGTTAAATAGTGTATGTGTATATGCTATTTTTTTAGTAGTCAGGTCTGAGCAGCATCATAAAATAATTTTTGGAATAATTTTTAACTATCTGATTTTAAAAAATTTATGAGTAGAGGCAAGAATTCCTCTTCATTTTTCTCTACATATTTTCCAGTTGAAAACAAACTGAGAAGCCCTTTAAGAATTTATACTCCTTTTGCCATTAATTTAGCTTTTCCATCACTGTTAATGATCAGAGTAACAAAGTGTGAAAAATAAGAAACCATCATTGATGTTAATTAGCACATTTAGATGGGCCAGTTAAAACAGCTTCATAAGTTTAAATTAATTGTAAATGGTGTATGTCTCATTTAAAATTTTTACACTGCATTTTCTACTATAAACCAAAAGGGGTTTCTAAGCAAAACCACCTAATATTTTAAAGTTGGTGATGTGAACTAAGGTCACATTAAAAGGAAGCTTGATGTTGGCATGAAAGTCACCAGACTCAGGCAGTATGTCCCCATGGCCACTTCCCAGTGGTCCTGGTGCAATCTATTATTTATTCACTAACTACATAACAACCTGTTCAAATCAGACTCCATTTAACGAACTGTGAATTTACACAGAGGCCATTTTAAATGGGTCACCCATTTAGGATTAGTGGATCTCAAATTATTAACCAGACATCACTCCATTTCAGAGTAAAATATTCCATCAGTGGTTTGATTTATCAGCTCCTCTGTGGCCACTTAGCAGTGCTCAGAGAATAGGCATATTTCTGAGGGCTGTGAAAGTCTTGACTAAGAAATCCCTCAAATGTGTGAACATGGATCAGATCACCAGGGCAGGGCGCTGTCATTTACTTACCTGTTATCAATACGGTGCTCAGATACATTCCAGGAACTATACAATAATGTGGAAAGTGATGATGACTTTGAGAAATGAAGAATGAAGTTACTCATGTTTTAATTGGTCCTGAGACAATGGTAGAGTTGTAATGCTCTTTGGGTAATTATTGATGGCCTTCTATTGTTTATGCCTTTCTTAAAAAGTTTAAGAAGAATATAAGCTCATTAAATGTGTTATGTTTTATTTGGATCAGTCAGATGAAATGTCTCTCTAGAATTGACCTTTAAGTTGTTTCCAGAATCGTAAACTGAAGTCCAAAGCATAGTCATATTTGTGGACTTCGCACCCAAACCCCTGCCACAGCCTTCTCTTCCCAAGTTGTTCATGCTGCCAGGCAGCTACTGATTTTCTTATTACTGACTTGGTCTTAGAATTATCTAAAGGTGTCTCTGTCATTTCCAGAAATAGCATGGTGTTATCTGACCAACAATTATTTATTAGCAAAGAAAGTCAGAGGATGAAAAATCCAGCCCCTCATCAATCGCCCCTGAAATTTGGGGTTTCTGCAGAGCTGCAGAGTATCAACAGGTGCTCTTTTAACCCAGTGGTGGAGGTGTTCAAAGTTAGAAAGGCTGCTCTTGGGATTGGAGCTGTTCAAATTAGGGGTTTCCCTCAAAGTCAGTCTACAGTGGCAATATTGGATTGTTGTTAAAGCTTCTCAAAATGGTGCATTTTAGTAAACCTTGCAGGAAACAGATCCTTTAAGAAAGGAGCACCATTTATTTATACTCATTATCAGAGTGATTAGGGTTGGTTTCTACCTACCCCCACCCCCACCCCATTTGGGTAACATAATGAATCTGATTAGAAATTGTTTTAAGGGGATAGGGAAACCATTGCCCATTCTGACTGAAGCCAGTGTGGTGCCTGCTAGAATCCCAGCTGTCCGCTACCATAGCCCTGGTGTCAGAAAGTACTTAATGGACAAAGTGTGGCCTAGAACACCCCCAAACACAGTCTTTTTCTGTTGAGCCTTTATGTGGGGACAGATCAATTGCACTTGAGGAAGCAAAAGAAAATGAATATTAAGTCCTGGTACCTCAGCATAGGTCTTTACCTGTGGACAGCCATTGTTCATGTGACTGTCAAGCCAGCCCAGGAGAGGAGCAATGCACAGGTTTACTGTTAGTTCTCCAATGCACCTACTGATCTTTCCCAAGATTATAACTGAAGACTACTGTCCCGTTTTGTTAGTTGAGGGGTGGGGGATGGCTGGCTGCACAGAGTCTGGGTGAGGAAGCAGTGTATGTCTAATTTAATGGATTTACTGCTTTCTCTGCTAATTGCAAGAGCATAATTTATTTGTTTTGACACAAGAGCTTTTAGTGTTTTATCCTAGCTAATGACTTCTTATGGTAATAAAACCCTTCCAACGTAAAAAAAAAGGTTAAAGATAAAGAGTAGATACCATATGATTTACATTTATATAAAATTAAAATCATTCAGAACTAATATATGGGGTTAGCAACCAGGATATCATTACCTTCTGGGGGAATGGTAACTAGACAGGCTCAAGATGGGCCCTCCGGGATTCTGCTAGTTACTCCATTCCTTGATCTGAGTTCTGGTTACACTTTTTGAAAATTTATCATGCTATATTATTCATACACTTTTCAATAAAAGTTACAACAAAACAAAAAAGTGCACAGAAAAACATAATACAAGATAGAAAAATTAAGATAGCCTTTGAATGAGGTGATTGGGAAACTGTTGTCTAATTTGAGCCCACAAGGAAAGTAGGATGTCAACATTATTCTCTACACTGTGGAGAGCCCCTGGATAGTTTTGATCAGGGCACGATATGATCAAAGGAACACTTTTGGGTAGTTAATTTAGGAGTGTGAGGAGGATAAGAAGGGATTAACTGCAGAGATAGTAATCCAGGTAGGCAACATTAAGGGCCTGAATGCAAAGATAGAAGATGGATGCAAGGGATATAGTGGATCTAGGATCCAAAGTGTTCAGAGACTCAACAGTTGGAGTAAAAAAGAGAAAGGACTCAAAGGTAAGACTGATATTTCATTCCTGGATAAGACTTCCACTTATGTCCAGTAGTGTAGTTTTCTATTTCTTATCTCTCCAAAATACAACACATTTCTCATTGTTCCCAGATGTCTAATCACGTGCCTGGCACAAAGG